>JAOVVA010055031.1:0-14142 GCA_028565275.1 Leiocassis micropogon
AAAAAGACTCATGGCTGTATTAGATCAAAAGGGTGCTTCTACTAAATACTGAGCAAAGGGTCTGAATACTTAGGCCCCGTTTTTCTTTTTTAATAAATCTACAAAAATGTCAACAATTCTGTGTTTTTCTGTCAATATGGGGTGCTGTGTGTACATTAATAAGGAAAAAAATGAACTTAAATGATTTTAGCAAATGGCTGCAATATAACAAAGAGTGAAAAATTTAAGGGGATCTGAATATTTTCCGTACCCACTGTATTTACAGACAGCCAACAACTTATGCATGATTCTGTTTCTCTTGGCTACTTCGTAACACAGGTCCTTGTTTTGCAAATTACCACGTCCTGCAATCTGCACATACCCACGACCAAGTTAGGTAACCAAGCTATATGGTAATGATTTACGCACCTTTTCTTATTATGGGTTTGTTTAAAGTATCCAAAGTTAATCAAAGTTAGTGTTAGGTAACCTGTAGGTAACAATTACCAAGTTATCATCACAGTTAAACACTGCCCATGGAAACTTGTGAATATAATCAATAGTTGTTTCATTGACTCTACTACTTGATTTCTACCATTTTGTTTTTTTGCTAGAACTGAACTTTTTCAAATAACCATTGATTACAAGGTAGTAAACCAGGGCCAGAGGTCCCCAGAATTGTTCCCCCACACAGCTTTAAGAGCCTCCCTTCAATACTGTTAATGGATAGTTTTATATGCACCAGTACACTTGGTGAATGGTAAGAGAGATTCTTTTTACCCCTTCATGCCATGATGGGTAGTATGTTATGATTGGATACTGCATGTACAAATATATACTGCCATTGTACATCACTTATTAATTTTTTTTGCCTTATCCTAAAGATATTTACCGTACTACTTTCTGGTAGCACGGTGGCTTAGTGGTTAGCACTGTCGCCTTGCACCTCCAACATCTGGGGTTCAATTCCTGCCTTGGGTCTGTGTGCATGGAGTTTGCATTTTCTCCCCGTGCTTGGTGGGTTTCCTCTGGGTACTCCAGATTCCTCCCACAGTCATACAAGACTTGCAGGTTATCCACACATGGTGGACCTCCCTGGAGTTCAAATGGAACATAACCTAAGGGCAACATTAAGCACCAATTTAAATTTGATGTGCCTTTTATATGACCCCAAACAGCAAAATCATTTTTTAAATCAAGCTAAATTAATTATTGTTTCGCTTTTTGGAACACCACAGATCACAAATTAAAGGAGGTAGAGCCATATTCTGTAAATGCTTTTTGTTTCTGAAATGTGTATTACTTTGGAAGTCAACACATTGTTTATCATGAAATATGTGCTGAAGTGACATCAAACATGAGCATGAACTACACTGATACACCCATCTCTTACGCAAACAAAAGCACAGCATCTATTATTGTCATTCCAGCTGTTTGGACCAGTCTCTACACACCTACTTTAATTAGATAGTTATATTATAAAATACAGTTAATTTAAAAACTATTGACATCTTTGAAAGGGATGGTTACTTTACTGAAAAGGTCATTGTGGCTAATTAATATCACACTGAATATATAATACGGATAAATATCAGACAAATGGCACATTAATCAATTGTTAATTCAAGAAAATATAAAAAAAAACATGCTGCTTGTGCCACATGCCAATTAGTGCAACCTTGTGCAACTTTTAGCTTCATAATAGTGTCTTCTCTAATAATTCATGATGACACAATTTATAGCAAAAGACATGTTAGCACTTCCCAGTATAGCCTTCAGATGCTCCAGGTATCTGCGATTTCTCTTGTGGATTCTCTTCAGTTTTTCTGGGTTATTGGAGGAAAACAGTCATCATATCATCCACCATACACTTTTCAACTACCAAAACATTTGCCTGACTCTATTACTGGCTAGCACTTTTGGCTTGTTTATTTTCTTTTTAATAAAGTAAAAGAAATAGAACATCCACTTGTGACCCTTTGTTAACTTCATATCACAAAGTTATTGAGTTTTATTATGAAGTTTGTTTGCTATCTGCAATACAGTACATGTCCACACAGTACATGTCCACACACAATGAAGCCTTACTGTATATACACTGCCGGGTGCCAAAAAACAAGTGTTTCTCTTTTGGATTAAGGGTACATCTAGACACATTAGGGCAACACAGTGGTGGTATGGTTAGCGCTTTGGCCTGGCGCCAACAGGGTCAAGGGATCAAGACCTGCCTTAAACCTAGCTGTGATTCCTCTTTTGATTATTTTCCTTCATTGATTGTTATGTAACTTCACCAAGCATTTAAGTAATCTCTGATTTTTTTATGACCACATTTTTTCCCACAAAGTTCAGCACTATCCTTCTAGGTACAATGCATTGGGTCACAGTTTTTTACACAATTCCAGTAATTTAATTATTTTATTTACTTGATGCAGGTCAATTATTTGATCTGGCAGTTTGTTGTTAAAATTGTCTTTTAACCATAGCATTAAAAGACCATTAACCCTGGGCTCAATCTCTTGCCATTCACTTCTTCCCTTTAAGTAGTTTCATAAACTTTCTAAGAACAAAATACGCTGATGATATGCAGTAGTAATTACATTTTTACTGGCTTACAAAACAAACATTAATTTATACTGTATGTTTAACAAAGCCAGTAGGCTTGCCTCTCACTGCACCATGCAAATAATTTAAATCATCTCTGAAAGAAACATACTTTCGTTTTCTCTCCAGCATTATTTTTATTTCTGTGTGCTCTCACAAGAGAACTGACAATCCAAACTTAACAGTTGGTTCATGCAGAATTGAGTGACCTATGAGTAAAGCTCCCAAACAACTTCATAGTCAACCCTTGTTCAGTACAGTGTGCTGTTTCGTTTTCATTTGCTATATGCTTTTCTTATTTCAGCATATTATCTAAAATTATATTATATTATAAAATTATATTCATTTTTTAAAATGAAATTCTCTTCATTCATTCTCATTTAGTAGTAAACAAATAATAAAATAGTAAAAGGTAAGCAATAAAAAGCAAATACTTAAATTATTTAGGGAAGTATTCAGGTTGATCCTTCAACAAAAAAGTAGAGACAATTCTGTATACTGAATTAATCAGCTGGTTAAAGATAGAAGCATTGTAAGTTTTTGCCTTAAGGTATCATTTAAATACTGGAGTGTTTCATGTTTCAGAACATTCATGTTAACTGAGGCTTTACTTTGTAAAACATCACTCATTCACATGACCTGAAAAACATTTTTATCAGAAATACCAGATCCTTTGAGTACTTGATATTAGAGTCAGTCCTGTCTACAAAGCTGTCTTTTAGCTGTCTAATGTTTTAAAGATATTTAGTATCTGCTCATTGTCAGTTACAGTCTTTGTTTTCAAAAGAATTGCAGCTGTTTGCAGGAAGAAT
This sequence comes from Leiocassis micropogon, assembly GCA_028565275.1. Classification (NCBI taxonomy): domain Eukaryota; kingdom Metazoa; phylum Chordata; class Actinopteri; order Siluriformes; family Bagridae; genus Leiocassis; species Leiocassis micropogon. The sequence continues at coordinate 3,393 of JAOVVA010055031.1, forward strand.
ATGGTCAAGCCTAACCTGAAGATTTGATCATTGTTGCATGTAGAGCATTTTTATGCATAAGCATAATTAGTTTATTTAGATAAATTAGTTTTGATAATTCTATGTAGCCAGTTCACATGCTTCAGGCCAAAATATGCTGTGTGATTTTAATGATTTCATTTATAAAACTGTATTTGCTTTTTACAGACTATACCCTGAGACATGGTAATATTTTTTAGACCATGTTTCTCAAGCTCCATACTCAGAGGACAGAGGCAGTCGAAAAAGGACTTGTGGTAATAATTTACTCGCTTTTTTTCTCAATACAAATTTGTTTAAAACAAATTTTAAACAAATTTAAAATTGGTTTCCAACAGTAACCACAGTTAAGCATGGAAAAGCTTCATAGTTAAATTAATTGGGAACATTTTTCAAAAGGCAAAGAAAATATTTTGTTAGGCAAATATTTTGGAAAGGTTACAAGTTTAAGCAAGCACACACAGGGCTACATAGGCTAAATTGGATACAGTAGGATACACTATTTGGTTTCACCTGTGGTACCACCTATTTACAACTGTTGACAACTTACTTCAACTAAATTTTAGTTATATGTATAGTGTTTTGACAGTTTACAGTGCAGAAGCAGCAAAGCCGCTTTTTGAGAAATAAATAAACTCAATAACTGCTCAACTAAGCATGTAACAACCTCCACAAAGCTCTCTTGGTTCCAAAAGTGGAATATAGACCATTGCATAGAATTTGAACATAGTATACAGTATTAAAAACTTCAGAACTCACCAAGGAAAAGGAGCCAAGTCATTATCTGTAAAAATTGTCTTTTACCATTCTTTGTCACAATTTCATTTTATGGCATCCACAGATTTTTTGTAGCCTTGTTAAATTTGTTTTGGTTGTTCCTGGCATTTAACAAGTTGTAGCTTTTTTACATTAATAATAATAATAATAATAATAATAATAATAATAATCATAATAATCATAATCATAATAATAATAATAATAATAATAATAGATGGATAAATATTAAATTAGTTAACTTCCAGACGGATGGACTTTATGACTGCAGATTTTTCAAGTGGCTCACCAAACCACATAATTTTAAGAGGAACACCTGATACATACAACATTAACAGATTGCTTTACAGTATATGTTCCGCTTTATATGTTAGGCACATATTTTTAGCCTGGATCACTTTCAGAAATACATAAGTGTCTGCTTTGTCAATGGTTGAAATTTATGCATGTTTCATATCTTAGTATACATACACAACAATCAGTCAAAACATTACAACGCAAAACATTGTACCCAGTATTGGTTCCCTTGTGACTCCCGGGCAGCTTTGGCCCCTAGGGGCATGATTCGGGGTAAGATCTCTGGGTCCATGCAGGGCACTGGGAGTTCTGATACCTTTCTATCGTGGCTAGAATTGATCTTTTTTTCGGTGTTTTATGCTTGCTTTGGCTTTTCTGTTGGATCAGACCAGACAGGCTGGCCTTTGGTTTGTTGGGCATGGGTGAGCCTTTGTTGCCCATTATCACTGTTAATATGTTCATATTTTGTGGTATTAATGTTGGTGTATATATATATACAGAATACACAAACACACACACACTGTATGTGTTCATAACATTCCCTCGTGTGTATGTTCATAACATTCCCTTTCTTTATCTAAACAGGATGACTCAACCCTGGATATAGCAGAAGACTGTGGAGTCGAAGGTGGGAATTGAACCCGGCCCCCACATGTATCTTACTTGTGGGGGCCGGGTTCGATTTCCACCTTGGGTCTGTGTGCATGAAGTTTGCATGTTCTCCCCGTGCTTGGTGTCTTAAGACATGCAGTTTAGACTAACTGATGTTCCCAAATTGCCTGTAGTGTGTGAATGAGCGTGAGTGTGTGTGTATACCCTGCCACGTGCCCTAAGTCTCTTGGGATAGGCTCCAGGCCCCCTATATACAGGATGATGCAATAGAATGTTAAGTAAGTGAGTAAGAAATCATTTACTGTATCGGCTGCCTTTTTCACCATTTCCTTTACCTGTGAATGGAGTGTGTGGTCAACTTACTGCTGCTCTAATGTTTCTGCCTGTTGTATGCGCTGTCACTGTAAACGCTCTGCAGTCTGATCTGGGGTTTCAGTAGCCCTGAGCTTGGCCTGCTATAACCAAGAGTAAGGATGCTGCCTACTGTTACCATCAGTGTGGAACGCCTATGACATGCCTGTGACAGAACGCTTTCGACGGAACCACCTCTGAAAACACAGAAACAGAATTTCTGTTTTATATTTTTTCTATGGTTAACTCATGGCATAATTTTAACATTTTAGGACATTACAAACCAAGACTAAACCATTTTCCCTTGGGTGTGTGTGGACAGGTTATATATTATTTTTAATACAGTGAATGTGAATGTGGTTTATTCTGTGGCATTTCATAGTGTGAGTGATACTGATGTGTTACTGTTGGTGTTACTAATTGCATTGCTGTACAAAGGTAGATGTGATTTTTGAGAGATTCTCCATGCTTTGATCATTTGACTGATCTCAACATTTACTTTTTTGGTTGCTTCTTTTGCCAGCTTATCCGCTCTCGTTTCTAAGGAGTCCTGAATGGGCTGTGACCCACAGAAAGAGATACTGTTCTCTTACAACTTAGTTTCATTATGTAATAGTAATATTATGTCGTCATCGATAATAATGAACAGTGCAATGCAGTGACTGATGGGTAATTTTGCTTGGCCACTTCCGGTGAAGTGATGAACCATTTTGTTCACCTGTTACCCCGTGCATTGCTCACAGTTCCCTTTGAAGCATGTAGTTTGGAATCTTACTTAAAATGCCTGAACACACTGTGTCCGTCCACTTCGCAGGGAGCTAACTTACTACCCGGTCAAAACACAACGCCGGTTTTCTTTCCTCGCGTTTCCTCCTCGCTTCCTCAGTGGGCGGAGTTAAGAGTCTTTTACAGTTCGGGAGGAAATTCATGCGCACCCGGAAATAAGTCGGACTCACGGGCCTGTCTCAAATCTAACCCCTAAACCCTAAGGCCCGCCTTCAGGACCGCGCTTTGGTGACGTAAGACGCATAGGCTATAACGTGTGCACGCGACTCGAGGGCGTGCTTGCTTCAAGTGAAAGGATTGGGACAGAAGCGGCGTGCGTCTTTGGCTGTCGGTCTCTCCAGCACTGCGCCCGCCGCCTCAGGTTAGGGCTCGTATGTATGTGGGAAGATGGCGACGGATAAACATAAACATGAAGGCAGGGTGAAAATTGGACATTACATTCTCGGAGATACGCTAGGAGTTGGAACATTCGGGAAAGTTAAAGGTAAGTTTCTAGTGCGAATGACATGCTTGAGGTTTATCTTGAACAAACACTGAGTGCGGGTTAAGCTAGTAAACTAGCCAGCGAGTTAGCAGCCTGGCTAGGGGGTTTATTGCTTAATAGGCAGCTACTTTAATAGAACGCTATGTTTTCTAACTCTGGAAGTCAACATGGGTATAAATACGAATAATAATGATTGTGGTTAATTCGACATTTGTATAATTCTGAGCTAAAATACAAGGTCAGTTAGCTTACTTCATATTCAGAGAACTTGCCTTGTTGCCATTGGCTGCGGTTGGACTGTTGCCTCGGTGCTAGGTGCAGGCTAATAAAGCTAGCTTAAGCTACCGGTAACTCTGAAACCTTTGTAAGCTGTAGGTTGTCGGGCGTGCGTGTGTGTGTGCGCGCGCGCGCGAGCGCACGTTAGCTGAGCCGCTTTATTTGCGCAAGTTTTGACCTCGTCAGCTTGGAAATGACCCAGAAAAACAGAAAATGTATTTTAAGATAACGTCGCTTTTTGTGTTTTAGCTACTGTTTATTATATTCTTACATTTAAAGTGTGTTGTAGGCTAAAAGGAGTCTTTAAGTCTGTAAGTTTCATGCCAGTATAATGATAGTTACTTAGTGTTGGTTAGCTCTGCTAGTGGCCGCCTCTCATTTGCCCTCTGTTTTGCTAAGTAGCTGCTAACGTTACTGAAAAAAAGGTATTAAAACCTTAAAACTCGTCCTAAATGTACCCGACATGTCTCCTGCAACCCGCCAGGCGAAAACAAAAGCTGTCATGCTGAGTGTCCTTTTTTCTTTCTTTTTTTTTGATGTTATGTCGTAGGCAACAGCACTGAGCTCTGATTGAGCTGGTAAGGAGCTGCTCAGGAAATCATTAGGTTTCAACATTATTTTTTAATGTTCTATTCACTGATGCTTTTGTCATCAAAAATATAAGCAAAGAAAAGACTTTAAAATAAAACATTATTTTGAAACCATTATTTTAATGCTGTAGAAACAATAATGAAGTTTTAGGCATATTATATGCTGATATGAGTTAATGCTAGCAAGCTTTACAAAAACATCTCTCAATGATTCACTTCCAACATCAAAATTCATGATAAACAAGATGATAGACCACTCGTGGCCAAGAACATTAAAAAATTCTTTCCGTTCCTTATCTATGCTGCTCATCCTGGAGTGTCTGGAGCCACAACCCTGGATGGGGTAATTTGACCATGCCAGACATCCTAGCCTGCATGTCTTTGGACTCTTCATATTTTGCTTCCAAAAAACCTTACTTTCTTGTAGTACAGCCTTGAGGAATAGGTCCCCAAGCTTCCTGAGGGCTGTTTTGACTCATGTTGGCTCTTATTTTGAGTCCATTCCCTGTACGTGATGCAGTTTCAGAGGAATGTTTTTTTGTTTGTTAGGCCACACAATAACTTATGCATCATTCAAGCATTAACAAAATCTAAATTGGGGCACGAACCATTGAGAAATGGGTGCAGATGATGACAGATGATCAGGCCGCTGATTAATATATATTGGAACAGATAAGAGGGGAAATGGAAATGAGGCTGAGGTTGTTATATAAATCACCAATTTCTGACTTACTGTTGCAGTAGAACATTTGTTGCCATTTCTTGAATGCAGTCCATATAATTTAATTTAAAGCTTGAGGTGTGGCTCAAGACCTCTGCACAGACCGTAATAATTATTTTCCAAGGAGAGTTGGAACACGCAGAATCGCCTAAAAAGTGCTCTATCGACTAACTTGCAATGCATATCTCTAATAAGGATGAGATTCTGTGGACAGAAAGTTTGTCCGTGACTTTATCCACTTGTAGAGCATTGATTGTACTTTTTGCTGTTATGAAACATTTCAGAGGAATGATGCAAAGAGCAAAAAGTGCAATGCTCAGCAGCCAAGTGAACTGCTGGCCACAAAGCTGAGCATAACTTACCAATATGAAATTTGCATCTCTATGCTGTAAAAATAATTCTCAGCATAAACATAAAGGCACACATTCATTGTACATTTAAACATGAACTTGATGCTTTGCACATTAAATAAAATCAATTATTTTTTCCTTACTTTTCTGTTGAATCAAAAAATTCTGTGATTACAATCATCTATGTACATTGTGGAGAAGAATGCACTCCCATCCAAGTTAATTTTTAATCTGGATATGGGTATTGATATTCAGTTACGATCAGGTACTTGAAACTATAGTGTGTAACAATGGGACGTGGTTCACACTTAAGGTCTGCTTTGTCAGTCAACATTGAAAGTGTTCACTAAATAAAATTCATGTGTGAGTTGTACGGGAATTAAAAAAAAAAATCTGATCTAGTTCGGCTTCAAGTCGCTATCAGGTTTGCTAATTTCAAAGTTCAAAATTATTAAAAACTTTATTTTTTCATTTACTTACTGATTTTGAAAATGATTCTTTCTTATTGTGGCTTTTAGGGTTTCTCTAATGTTGTCATCATTTGTAAGGGCACAAGCATAAAAAAGTTGTAGCTGAAGTATTTTTTTTTCGACACAGCCTTTATATGTCTGCTTTAATAGACCAGACTTTTTAATACACTGTAAAATGTCTGTCTCTATGGGACTCTAGACAAACATGCATATAAAACCAAAATTTTTACGAGCCAAACAAAATTTTTACGAGCCAAAGTATAACCCTTTTCATAATGTAACCAGGTGAACTCATGTAGCCGCGCTAATTTAAAGTGGAGATATTGGTGCAAGGAACTTAATGATGACTGAATACTGACAGAATACCAGCTGGGACGGCTGTATCTGAGAACTTGCACTGCCCGACACGGTCTTTGTATCATTGGCATCTGACGTAGAGGATGCAGGGTTTGGACAGCATGGATCGAGAAAAAGTTTTTTATTTGGACTTTTTGTTTTCATGTTAGTTGTCCATGTTCCTTGACTAAGTTAATGTCGGCTAACACCTGTTAGTTACTATGGCACTGGGTGAGTTTAAAAAACTACTGACAATTAAAAAAAGAAAATTGTTAAAATATTTAAAATAATTCTAACACAGATAAAAAAAATACTACCGAATTAAGTGTTAAATGAGTCTCTCTTTATGTTTTGCATTTCTTGTCAGCACATGCATCTTTGTGAACAGCACAAGAGTACAGGAGCGCATGTGATGCTATCGCAGGGATGCGTTCAATAACGAGCATTTGCGAAACATTTGTGCGTGTTTAACAGTTGTACGGGCTGATGAACCGTCTCATGTTTGCGAGTGCTCTCATTACGTTCATTACGTCACAAGTTTCTATCTTTATGTGGTAATACACTCTAGCGGCTTGTTTACCTTTATATCCCCAAATGCCTGTGTAAATGCACTCCTCCCTTTTTTTTCGGCAAAATGAAGATCTTCAACTGGCTTTTTTTTCCTGCACATGCAGGGTAGTTAGTCATTTATAGTTTTGCATGTTTGCATTTTTTTTTTTTTTTTTGGGTTAATGTGATTTGTCAGGGGATTTCAGTGTTTGTAAATTATGTTTGCTTATAAAGTTTGTTGTGTGTCCAGTGGCAGTACTGGGGATTAGGTTGAGCAGACTGGAGGCCGTTTACCCGAGTCGATGAGCCACTTCACAAATTTTTTATCATTTTGTCTCTTTGTTCATCACCTTCTCTGTTCATTTGTCTTTATTGGTCACATTTACAGCACCTGGAATGAAGAATTTACAGTTTTGTCAGGCACTTTCATTTAATATTTCCATAACTACTAAGCTTTGTATTAAATAGATATCTCAATAGTAAAAAAAAAAGCGATGGATTTCGATGATAATACTCATAATAGTTTTTTGCTGTCTTAAAGATGTATCCCAGGATTATTTTACTAAAATGAGGTGCCTTGGAGGACAGTTATTATCGAAGATGCACCAATCGCTCAGCCAGTCACTGAAATTGGATTTTTTAAAATTAAAAAAAAAAAAAAAAAATCTTGCTATTGCTGATTGAGCAATAAAAAACCCTATCCTCCGGAGGTGGCGACTTCAAATCCCACTACACCCATTTGTAGCCTGGGTCTACTTAAATCTGATGTATTTAAGTAGTCATGACAACAGTATGCTGTGTGCTAAAAGTGACGGTAAATTGTCTAACCGCTTATTGCCACATACGTAGTTGTGACGAAACAGCAGTTCCTGCTTCCCTTTTGAATGTTAAAGATACTTTTTGGTTAAATGATCCTTCAGTATTTAGTCATATGGGTTAGGTGTTTTTACAAGTTGTAAGATATTGATGGTTAGCATCCACTATGTTTCGTTACTGTTACCTTCTAGTCATAATCTCCCTAATCTTCCTAAATCCTCTTTTTTAGCCATGTCGCCCTTAAGAATCCCATCAAATATTTTCTTCCTTGTCCTCTTTTTCCTCTTTGTATTGTTTTTCTGTAGAAGGTTATGATGATGGAAGTTGGGAGCTAACTGCATCCGAGGTCTCCATACCCAACATCATTGCCAAAAATCTAAGTGAAAGCCTTCCTAGAAGAGTGGAAGCTCTTTATAACGACAAAGGGTGTCTAAGGCTGCTTTTACACTAGAGATTTAGAAGACCCGTGTACATTTGACCCTAAAGTCTGCATCGTTTGCATTGCATGAACACTCTGTTACATTTAGGTCAATGTACTGTACTTAAGTCAACTTGAGAAATGGTGCAGACTATTTGGTGCAACTGCTACCATATTTAGGCTTAATTTACACATTTAAAGGGGGATCGGAAACAATTCCTTAATACAGTATACAGTCATCCACTACTCAGACCCGAAAATGCATAAAGGGGTCAATTCGCTTTATAAAGGTGTAGGTTATTTCACATAGATAACTATTTACAAAACCCAAAATACTCTGAATAAAACAAAAACAAACAAATAGAAAATAAGAACAATAATAACAATCATAAATGAAACAGTAAATTGTCAATTGAGTCTTATAGGTTTTATGTCTCTAGATCAGAACTAGATTCTAAAATGAGGACATGTTGCAGACCGAACAGACTTGGCTGAATATGATGACACAGAAAATCATGATAATTGCCAATGAAGGTCCAGGTGAAAGAGAGAAATGATGGCAGTCAGAGAAGCAGCAAAGTGATATTCCACAAAACAGTGATGTTTGCAAAACTTCCTGAAGTACAAGTCAGAAGCCACTGCATACAAGCAAAACAATCACAATCACCGTAGATCACAGTAACTCCACACGACTCAGTTTTACAATAAATAGGGTCCTTCAAAAAAAAAAAAGTGGTGTTCATGGATTGACAAAGAGAAAACAAATCCTCAAACTTAGGAACATTGGCTTCAAAATGTAAGCATGGGGGAAAAACACAACTTCCCTTCCCCAAACACAACCCCCTTCTTCATCCCTTCCACCTGAATAAATCATCTAAATGATAGCACCCTCTCATGGTAAGGAAAAGCATAAAATCTAATTGTAGCAAAACAGTTTGGTTACATAAGGAACAGTTCAAATCAGAAATAAAAGCTAACTGTGTCTATACACATGTGGGATGCTGTTTAGAATCCGACACAACGATCCTCTGAATTGCACGGCTCATAAAGTAGGAAGGAAGGTGAGTGCGTCGATTTGGACATTTTCTCCAAGATATCACGGACATCAGGTGAAGGTTGACTCCCTTATACTCTTCATGTTAATTGGAAACTAGGTGCATACTGCCACATGCTTTATACTAGAGTTTAGGTGCGCAAGTGTACTCTGGTATGGAAAATTGTTTAATGCATCTCTGTCAGGTTTATGCTGGAGGAGGACAAAAAAAGAAAAGGCTATCAGTGTGGTTTAAAAAGCTTGTTAAATTGTGTGATGAAAAGTGACCTTACAGTGATGTACCAGGATTGGCCTGTTGCCTCTTGTAATGTTCCTTGTTAAAGAAAGCAAAACCGTTTTCACCTTTTTATAAATGCAAGCTGTGAATACAGAATACAGTCCAGTGTTTTCCATGTTGTTTTTATTTTCAGTATGTTTCTGTATGTTTATGTAATCAATCTGTGTTTCCTTGTAGTGGGACAGCATGAACTGACCAAACACCAGGTAGCTGTGAAGATCCTGAACAGGCAGAAGATCCGCAGTCTGGATGTAGTAGGCAAGATTCGACGCGAGATCCAGAACCTCAAGCTCTTCAGACACCCACACATAATTAAACTGTAAGTAGCAGTGGAAAGTTCACATCAGTGCTCACTAAGGCTTAGATACTGTAGGACAGTGCTGTTTTAATTTTTACTTTAGTCGAATGGGTTTCATGTGTGTCAGTCTCATTCCCTCATTTAATACACAGATGTTCACTTAAAAAAAAAAAAGTAGAAGGATTAATTTGGCTTTTTTAATGGTTTGATGGAGAACACTGTGTTTTACAGGTTACTGTTGACAAGGTTTAATAAATCGAGCCTTGGACCTTGTCAGTAGGATCCTACTCTAGCGCTCTCACTAGCCTTACACCCTCTGACTCACTTGCTTATTCACGTTGTTGTTTCCGCTCTCACCAATCCCTTATTGCACTCAGACTCTCTTGATGCACTTTCACGCTTTGATGTATGAGAAATGGGCTGCGGTAGTGCTTGCTTTTGAACACAAGCCAGTCCTCTGCCTGTTAGAGAAGCTTTCTCAGTTTTAATGAGTTGTTTTCATTGTTGTCTATTTCCCTAGTCAGATCCCTAGTGACTAAAGTAGCTTTTTTTTCATGGTTCTTCTAGAGAGGTACAAAAGACATAAGAATACAGAAGACTAAAGAGGGGGAGGATTTGCTTTTTACTCTTGGTTGGGCTTGAGAAACAGATTGAAACAACTAGTGTCTGACACATTGCTGTTTTCTTTGCTAAATATAAATGCGTATATATTAAGGGTGGACAGATAAGTTCATTAGCCAGCATGTAAAAACTTTGTCATGCATGTTTTTGTTGCCTGGGAAACTGGACAGGATAAAGTGGCAGTGATGCTATTTAATTCAATGATCATGCATTGCAAGCTAAGGCCAGTTAAGTGAGTTAAATAGGAATAGGAAATATGGAACAGGGCAAAAGGTGTATAGGCTATTGATTTTTAAACACCTAAACACTGTCTATATATAATACGGAGCACAACCGTGTTAATCAGTAAACATATACACACCCTGACACACCCCTGCTCACACCTAAGACCATCCATAAAACCAATAAGATAACACTGTGCAATAGTGGCAGTGACTCTTTGCCCTATTAGCATTTGTTTACATGCTGTACCAACTATATTATTGTTATTTTTTATTACAATCAGTTATGTTATCTGTTTACTCTGCACTCTGGAAATCACTACAGAAACTCAATGGACTTTAAGAATTAACTTTAACTTGCAGATTGCAACCTTTTCTACTTTATTTTAAATTCAGTTTTATCTATATATATGTATATATATATATATATA
>JAOVVA010055191.1:0-14134 GCA_028565275.1 Leiocassis micropogon
ATATACATACACACAAAGCGACCCACACAAAACTTTACAAAGTTAGATGCTGTTAGAAGGCTGTCTGGGTACTATTTATATTTTTAAACATGGTCCAAAAACCTCTCATATATTCAATGCTTCAAATAATGTGCAATGTCTTTTCTCCTGAGTGAGAGATGACTTCTTTCGCTGGATCACTGATGGTTCCTCATACACAAGCCCAGTCATGTAGTTTAAATATTCATAAGCTCTCCCATATGTGCACTCATTCACTTTTATTCCACTGCAGTGCTCACATATTTTAGATAAAGGAGGGTGTAAAAAAAAAAAAAGACAATGAATGGTCTTTGTGTTCCTTTGTGGTACCTAATTACACAAAGCATGATGTAGGTCAAAACAATATTAAGACACCATAGTGCTAGGCCACTATATTTTCTGAAAAGTGTGCAATATTAAAGAAAAAAAAACCTCATATTTGTCATGGCTAAATTGTATTACTCATATTTTTACGATATGTTTTGAAATTACTACAGCTGTTAAACATCCACACTTTTACTTTTTACTTTTTTTTTTAAGGTCAGTCTGCCCATAACATATGAGAACAAATAAGGCCTGCTGTCTAGTCACAAGTAATATTCAGTCTAAAATGTCAATAACCACCAACAATTTGGCATGGATGAAGACATTTATATAGGATAAGTCCATAATTAAATCCATGTGCTTTATATGCAAATCTTTACTAAGATAAAAAAAAAAAAAAATCATCATAATAATATGTTCTTGGACAAGAACTGCACAGGAATGAATTTTACTAGCAGACTTTCAGGACACTATCAGATCAAAAAATTCTTGCAAAGTCTACATATAAAACATTGCCAAACACTGCCGAAACCACATTGCATTTGCACATGTCGCATGCCTCCTCATGCTCTTCTTTTACAAGGCTGGGAAACTGGTGATCCTCACTCCAGCATATTCAACAGGGGTCACTTTGCTGCAGTGTGGCTTCCCTCTCCCAGCCAGAAAGTTGTTTTTTTTTGCATGCACTGAAGGCAGCAGATGGTTCCATGACATCCATATTCATTAGCCTCGGTCTGCCACCTTGACCCTGACGCCAGATCCCCATCAGTGCTCCCTTCATGGACTCAATAGAAGAAACTTGGGGCTACTGCAAGACCCCTATAACATGTTTATTATCTCAAAGGCTGGGAAACACGAAGAAGCTTCTCGCCAACAATCCCCCCACCATCTCAACTCAAAATCTGCATTACGATGCTCTGAAGTCCCTCAAGAATGGAACATCTGTCCTACTAACCGGGCTTTCTTAAAGTTGTGTGGATGATAAATGAAGAAGCTCTAAGGAGACAATGCTGAAAGTATACACTGAGGTAAAATGACAATGTTCAGTGATCAATTAGGGAAGAAGGGAATAATGAATTATGGGTAAGGAACAGCCATTCTTATTAAGGAATAACTAAAGAAAGCCTGCATTTGCTAGAGTTACACAATGAAATATTTAGCAATGACTAAAAGAATGTCTGTCTACTGCTAAACAATAATGTTCCTTCTTTATAGTACAAATAAACTGAAAATGAGATTAGAGAGGTGAGAGTTGCACATATTGATATCACGTTTTGTGATTCTTTCAACATCAGTAAAATTTAAAGAGTAAATGTAGCCCATTGTAAATGTTAACAGTTATTCATCAAGAAAGCAATAATTCTCTCAGAAGGTATACAGTGAGGAAGAATGGTGAAAAGTTAGGGTTAGGTGGGATACAAATATCCTTAATTAGGCAGAAACAGCAAAAACCTAAAGTAAGGGAAGATTTATGTTACTTTAGTGATTTGTACAAAATTTTCAGTCACTTTAGATAAAGCCAAATGAATAGAAAAGGCCAACAGACTTTGGTATTACAGCATTATGACTGACATTTACTACAAGCCGGTGGGGTTTAAACTGTATGTCAATGTAGGGACTTTTGAATTAGTGTTTCCATCCTGCATACTAGCCCAATGCATTCCTAAAAATGGATTCCCATGTGGAAGATGTCACCATAATAAATTGTCATGGTCTTCTCTCTGCACTCTCTACTGAAATATAAATGGCACATTTTGAACATTGCAGTGTCTGAGAATATGAATGTTAGAGAATAGATATTTCAGAATATAAACTCAAAAGTTAGGCTTGGGGGTGGGGTAGGGGGGGCTTGAAAACACTATTCCTTTATTTCTGTAGCATTAAGGAAACAGACACATTCACATGCCTGTGGACGTTATTGATAGCAAGTGGCATTAATGTAAATTTAGATGTCTACTGAAGCCATTTTTCATTAAATGACTAATTAAACACATTTGAGAATAGTATACATCACTTTAATAGGCCAGTAGGACTTAAATCGAATAGACATGCAAGTGTTAGCTTTTCATTAGCTCGAAATGTCATCAGCAGACACTGAAGCAGGAAACGAGCTGATTAAGTCTGTCATATCAAATAAGGCTTGGTCATGGTGAAGGTTAAAGGATCACTTAACGTTTGAAAAAAATATATCATTAAGATTCATCTGACCCCATACTCATTGTAAAGCTAAAATAAGTGAAATGATGGAGCTGAAGTCATTTGACAAGGAACAACTGTGACACGATCAGAGTATGACATCACAGAATGCATCACCTCACAGTCACTAATAGAGCAAAGGTACAGACTCAACATACAAGCACCATCTGTGACAGAGAATCGCCACCTCACAGTCTCTACTATGATGTAACAGTATAGGGTCTGTGTATAAAAACCTGCGTGTAAGAGACTGCAGTCAGTAACATGTGAGACAGGGAAGCGCATCGGCTGCTGGTCATCTCAGGGACACCGATGGTATGATAATACCGCTCTTTACTTATACGAAGGACTGATCACTTGAATCTGAGATATTTGATTTAATTGCTATTGTGCTCAATACAAGAGAGAAAGAGTAACTTATGTAATCTTATGATTGTTATTTAAGTGTTTCCATGTATTCACAAAGAATGCAATATGATGTGTATTACATGTTTGCTAAACGGTTTATGGAATAGTATGTGTTAAGCTTAGTTAAATAATTTAGTTGTATTTGTTTACATTTTATTTAACTAATATTTATTAGAAGTGGTGATTGAACTATCATTTATTAGAAGTAATGATTTACCTATTATTTATCAGAAATAGTGATATACCTTTTTTGTGGTTTCTTCGTTAAAGGTTATCGATCACTTAGTTGAATCCACTTTGAATGATTGTTGTGTAACCTGCAAGACTGTCGGACACAAGAATTAAAAGTGATTCCAGAGTTGATCCTCATGTCCTCTTAGTTGGCTATGGCTTGTTTCGAGTTTGAAGCAGAAGCTGATGTGCAAATTCCCAGATAACCCAACACTCGTCCCACTCGTCAACACTCTGTGATGTGAGGCAGTAGAGACATAACCAAAGTGCCAAAATATTTTAAAAAATATATTCATTCATACAGTAAATACGAATGGAATTACATTCAAGTGTACTTTTAATAGTAGATGAGACAAATATATTAGATTTAGCCACTGCTGTAGCCATTAAAAGGCTATTCATGAAAGACAAAAATAGGAGCTCCATTAGCGCAATGCTGAAATGTACATTTTAACATATCATTTTTTTAATGGTCGACTTCCTTCAAGATGTGCCAGCTAAAAGAAAAGAGAGAAATTTACTCAACTGAGACAGTGGCTTCAGGCTAGCAAGCACATTTTGAAAAAAAATAAAGTGTTGTTCTTTGTTTAAACATTGTATTTGGAGCATGCCACATTCTAACTCTGTAGAAGAATATGGTCTTTACAATTGTTTTAAATCATAAACCTTTAATCAGACTGCTGGTGATACGGGTGCCTATTAACTATGACACTCTATACATTATCTCACAGCCAGGTCTTATTCAGCTTTTCAGCTGTGCAAGCTTTAAACACAGCATGAGTAACATCATTCATTATCACAGGGCATGATCTCCCTGGCGTGCTGCCACTAGCGCACACCTTCAGGAATATGTAAGAGCTTTTGGTTAACCCATTTTAATATTCAATTACCACTGCATATGATTTCTATCACGAAGACTCTGCTTGGCCCAGCCATCAACATCATTTTCCATCCCGGGATTTTAACCTTCCCTCCAGTCAAATGTGAAATCAAAGAAAAAAGCTAGAGAATTGTGTCATGCTTTTTTTTTCCATAAGCAATTTTAAGCTTGCTCATTGTCCATGTTAAGCAGGCATGGCTGTAAAATCATATTCTACAGTATATCTCTTCACTTGGAAAAGAAATCTCAATTTATAGGTTCAGTTAAGATGATCAAAGCTATCACCACACTAATTAGGAACGTGGTGCTGTAGCATAAGCCTAGGGTTTCCCTAAGATGCATCCATTTCTAGCTTTCTCTCTAGAAGGATGTACTTTACCTATTGCAAAGCACTAAAGAAAATGTTGATATAGCAAAGTCTCTGATAATATTTTGTTAGGGAACAGCAATTTCCAAAAGAGCAGATTGTGATTTCTACTGTGTAAAATTGTTTGCTCCCAACAAAGCCATTTGAAATGATCATAATGTATCTTAATAAATGTGAGTAATAAGAATAGAAGTATTAACAAATTAATAAGCAGCATGATGTCCATAGTAAATCCACTAGGTCATCCCTCCCCTAGCACAACCCTGTACGAATCACTTATTGAAAATCTCAGTCTCACTTAAAATAGCTTGTAGAACTAAGTTATACTCATATCCATAGTCTTTTATTAAGTTACTATAGATTTCCTGTCCGCACAGACCAGGCTGGTCATTTTTCTCTGATCTCTCTCATCAACAAGGTGTTTCAGCCCTTAGACTCTTCACACAGGATGTTTGTTCTTTTTGTTTCCATTGTTAATGTTTTACACAGCATCTCCCTATATTCAAAACTCTAGAGACAGTCGTGTGGAATTTCCAGAAGATCAGCAAATTCTAAAATATCAAACCAGCCCACCTGGCACTAAATACCCCAACAGCTATGCAACTAAGTCACAGAGATCATACTCATTTTCTTACCATGCTGATAGTTGATGTGATCATTAATGGAAGTTCTTCTGTTTCTGCATGATTATTTATTTATTTATTTATGCGATTTGCTGCTACTACATGATTGTACAGGTGTTCCGACAGAAATAAACTATGAGTGTATATAGTAATAATAATAATTCATGGGTCTACGACAAGCGTTGCAGGACTAGTTACACACCAAACTTTTATACGGAAAAAGAAGAATGAAAAAGAAGAAAAAGAATAATAAGCTTGTGAGATAACAATAGTAGTGCTTTGCTTTGCAAGCACCACTAATAATAATAATAATAATAATAATAATAATAATATGATGATGATGATGATGCTGATGAAAAAGTCATGATGCAATACAAAATTTAATAAAATGCAATTTTTAAAAAATCTTTTAAGATAACAATGCAGCCAGTATGATCAGCATAATAAAAGTATTTCCTTTGTATCTTGTGTTGCAGTTATTTTCTTTCCTAAACTGAATAGAGTGGCTCATGTTACTTGCACCCCTTTGAAATTGCAACTGATGCAATGATATTTACAAATTTACAACAGAATAACTTCACTCCTAATGGCAGGAAGGTTTTGATAGCAACGAGGAGGAAGTAAACATGAGTTAACAGTAGACATCACAGCTAAGATACGTTTTAATAGTGAAAGTAAGAGCATTTCCACACAGAATGTGATGAGAACTTACAGGATTTGGGATTAAACAGCATGTGACCATAAGACAACCACTTGTTAGAGATGCTAATTGGAAAAAAAAAACCTTCAATTGGCTAGGGGGCATAAAGATTGGATTAGGAGCAATGGAAAAAGGTAATGTGGTCTGATGAGTCCAGACTGACGCTATTCCAGAGTGGTGGGTGCATCAGAGAAAAAGAAAGAAGCATATGAAGTAATGCACCCGTCATGCATAAAGCCCTCTGGAGTTGCTTCAGTTAGTCTGCTCTATGCTCAGCAACATTATGTGGCAAGAAAAAAAGAGTCAGTTCTGAATGTACTGAATGATCAGGTTATTTCATAGATTTTCCTTATTTCCCCAATGAAATGAGCATATTCCTATACTCAAATTATGAGAGTAATGGACTTTTTTTTTTTTTTGGTCAGGCAATGTACAAAGAGCCATTTATCTTAATAATTAGGAACCTTTACCTTCATCTTAAGAAGGAACCTCAAGAAAAGTATCAGTTTATTTGTATTCTGTTTACTGCAACTCATGAATATTAAACCAGTTTTGGAACACCGAAAACTAAGAATATTTTATGGTTAATATTTGACACACAATTAACAAGGTGACCCAAATAACATTTTGCTGAATTCTGTAACAGACTGTGGGATATGATGTGTTCTTTGTGTCATATCATGCAGTGAAGCAGGCTGGCAATTTTTTATTTTACGTTTATGCAAACTGTCAGGATATAAAGCAGAAAATGGATTTAGATAACAGGAGATTTTTCAAAGTGACCTTAGCGTAATAAGGTAATAATTTATTTTTTGTCTATTAGAAATTTGAAGTGTACAAACTACGAATATAGGGTACAAAACATTGTTTGTTCCTAGGGTGATTCCTTAAGTGTACATTTTTTTTGTACCTTTATTATGCATGTATCCTTTAGCTATGAAGGTGCATATGATAAACGTTTAAAGATATTATTAAGGTAAGGGTATCACCCAAATGACAAGGAAAATTAATTACACTCATTCATTTTGAAAGAGTAGCCGTGGTAACACTTGATACTTTAAACACTAAAACCTTGAGATTTAATCAATACAATACAATTTTATGGCTATAATATAGAGAGCTGGATCATCCAGGCTCCACACTGTTTCTGTTCCTCCCCTGTGTGATGAACAGCATATGTTTGTGTTTGGAGCCCCTCAGGAGACAGGCAGTAGTTCAGACAGGATGTGACATGCTGACAGGAAGCTGCAGATGGGTGAAACCTGGGTGGTAGTCTGTGTGTGTGTGTGTGTGTGTGTGTGTGTGTGTGTGTGTGTGTGTGTGTGTGTGGGTGGGTGTGAAAAGGGTTTATTCCCATATAATTTTGTTTGTATTAGGATTTATTGCCATATCAGCTTCCTAGGCTATTTCATGGCAGATACATATTAAACATTAAACTGATTTATTCAAACCAATATGATATTATGTTATAATGTAAGGGATTTAAAGAGTTGTGGGAGAAGTAAATAATAATAATAATAATAATAATAATAATAATAATAATAATAATAATAAATAAAAATAAATAAATACCACATTATAACATGGTTTTGGCCAGAAGAACAAGACTTTACATTAGGTTCTTTAGGTGCACTTTTGATGAAATTGTAAAAGTGTTTCTGGTTTTGTCTTGCAGAATATGTTTTTTAAATCTTGTTCTGGTAGAAATTGTTTTCTTATGGTATTAAAATTTGGACAGATCAAAAGTATACAGTATGCTTTATGGTTAGAATAGTGCTACAGTGCTGACATTTTGGAGCTTCTTTATCCTTTAATAAATACCATGGGTTAAATTTGTATGGCCTATACGGCACCTTGTATATACGACCTGTTTTGGTACTGTTCCCATTCTGCTTGCCATTTATTTAATATATACTGATTTATCAATGGTTTGAGGTCAGAGGGTGGGATTTGGCATACGCTAATTGTTTCTGTAAGGGCTTGTCTTGCTGCCATGTCAGCTTGTTCATTTCCCGTAATTCCACTACGTCCTGTAATCCAGTAGAAGACAATATTGTGATGTTTTTTCTGTAGGTGGTTTGCCTTGATTAATATATCAATAATTATTGGGTGATTTGTTTTCATAGATTCCAAAGCTTGTAGGCAGGATTTTGAGTTGGTAGATACTAAGGCGTTTTGTTTCTTTTCCGTTTCGATATGTTGCAGAGCAAGTAACAGAGCCCGGGCTTCTGCCGTAAAGGTGGAATATATGCGGATGAGTTTTGACCTTCTTATTATAAGTCAGTTCCAAGTTGAGCTTTTTTTTCTTATTAAGCTTTTCCAAGCTCCAAGGAGGTATTGGGCAAAAGTGTGTCTGACTTTGGATGTCCAGATTTATGCCTAAATTTTCCATGTGAGGTCTGGCGCGTATTCCGAAAGGTGTAAATTTGTCTTTATCTTAGTTGCATACTGGAGAGCTGTTTTCAAGTGTCTTATATGAAGAGGTGGTTCATTTGCTTCTGTGTATAGGCTTTGTACTGGTGAGGTCCTGAAGGCTCCCAATGCAAATCTCAGTCCTTGATGGTGGACAGTGTCTAACATTTGCAAGTATGTTTTTCTTATTCCCATATAATAAACCCATACATTCCCACATACTGTATGTAAAATTGGAATGCTATAATACTGCATTATGCACAAAAACATTCTATGCCCAGGATCCCAAGGCCACAAATAGTTTTTTTTTTTTTCTTTTACTTCTGGTTGGTTTCATTTGAGATTAAAGAACATTAGCGCCCCTAATTAAGGCATAGCCTGTTACACTAAGAGCAGGGCCCCAAGCGTTTCTCATATCACAAATGGAACATCAGAGATCCAAATCACTTCTCTGCTATGTCAGCAGCGAGAGATATTACCCACTGAATTATTTATGAATGGCCTCACCCTATGTAATTTGATTGCATGGAGTTTTCACAGAAGTATGGCCAAGGGAGTATGAGAATCACTAGAGCCCTGCCATAAAGGAGGTAACGTGATATTTACAGAACATGCACATATGGAACTTGCTAGACAACTGAATTGTGATTTGGATGTTGTATGAAAAAAGTGGTATACTGTATATATAACAAAGCGATTATCAGTTAGAATGTTAGTTTGTACCTCAATCTTGTGTTTTACTTTCAAATGGGATTCTCTCACTAGCCCTGGTTTGGTGCATTTGGTAGGCAGGAAACTCTTATATTTATAAAGACATACAATGTAACACCACTCTAAAGACATGCAAACTTTGTGTAATAGAGACACAAGATGAACACACTTTGTAATAAATTGCACCCTTATATACAGTATGGCTAGGTGCCTAGTTTAATACCACTACTAAACATCTTCATTATTAAAAAGCTTTCTAGCTAACACTACCTTATATAAAGTACACTGTATATAAAGTCACATAGCTGGTTAGTTTTCTAGTAAGCAATTAACAGAAAAAGAGTAAATATGTTCAGTTTAACCCAGTCTGCCCAGTTAACACCATTAACCCCAAACAGCCATAATAATAAATCAGCTGACTAATATTGTGTCAGTCCCCCTTGTGTCATCAAAACATTAAAACATCACTAAACCATCAAAGAATGAGCTGCACAAGATATGTGAATGTGTGCTGTGGTATCTGGCAGCAATGGTTGGGTGTTAACAGATCAGACCTGTTATTTCAGCACATCCCACAAATGCTCAATCAGATTTGAGGTCTAGGGAATTTGGAGGCCAAGTCAACTCCTTGATTTCCTTTAAGCATTTCTAAATTGTTTTACAGTGCAGCAGGGCAGGGTATCCTGCTGAAAGAGGATGCTGAAAGGGCTGCCCTTGAAAATTTTTGATTAGCGATTTTGCAAATTAGTTTTTACACATGGGTCTATCTGTAAGTGCTTTTAATCAGTCGAAGCTAAAGCGTGCAGCATATATTCTGCAAGTAAGCTATTTCCTGAATCCTACTTGGCTTCTGAGGGATTTAAGCAGGGAGTGATGTCAACAAACATTTGCCCTTCTCCATGCAACAGAGCCAGTTTACACTCAGGGATACTCCGTGACCTGGTAACCCAGTCCCTAGGGAGCTCCAGATAAAGGTTAGATGACCTCGAAGAGTAAATAAGAACCAACAGAACATCAGCTTATAGTTGAGCACTCTGTTATTCGTATTTCTCTGTTACCTGGCTTCTTTGTGGCATTCACCAAGATAAATGATGTGTCATAGTTGGTCCTGCAGCCATATTCATCTTTGAGTGTCAAATAAAAGGGAGGGACATGAGCGTTCAGAAAATAACAGATGACAAAACAGGCTGCAATATCATGGGTGTATGTGCAGCATTCAGAACAGTGCTACAGTAGGTGCCTAACCTGGTGGACAGTTTATTGATCATGTGACCTTTCGCCAGACCACGTCAAAGGAGACTGGAGACTACAGACTGCAGAATTCAGTGAGGAGGCATTTTCATAATTATGCTCACTGGAAAGGGCATAAGTTTCTGCCATATGTTTCCGTGAATGCCATGGCCGAGGAAATTGCATGTTGATCTTCCAATTAGCAACAGCCTAACTGAAATGTAATAGGATCATGTAATTGAATGAAAGTTGAAAAAAAAAACAGCTCACTTGCTTGTACCAACAAGACACTTGGCACAAAATACACTTGCTCCAGTTATAAAACATAAACAGGATTTAAACTGAGTATCTTGTAATGGCAGCTTTTAAAAAGCTTATTAGAAAAGATTAATATATTAAAAGTTGCTTCAAATCCGCACAGGAAGCAACATGTTCTTCTCACATTTCAGCATCGGGAAGAAAATCAAAAACGCTAAACATTTACTTAGTTTGGGAAAGTGCATATATGCTGAAGAAAATTGCTCAGTATTGCTATGACCATGCGATCCTGTTTGAGGTGGTGCTACCGTAGGATGTCACTGAAAGGTTGCTATGGTAAGGAAGTCGCTATGGTTTTGCCAGGTGGTTGCCAAGGTTTTGCTAGTCTGTTGTTAAGACATCCCAGTTACTGTTTAGATGGATGCTATGGTTTCCCAGGTGGTTACTAGGATGCTAGACTGTTGCTTTGGTATATAGGTGGTTGTTGGGTTATTCCAGGTGGTTGTGAGGGTGCTGGGTTAATGAAAAAGGAGCACCTGTGCTAAATGATTGCTCTGAAATGTCAGGTTAGGGTTTGGATGTTGCTAAATAGTAGTTTTTTTCAAGATTCCAGATTCAAAGAACTTTATTAATCCCAAAGGGAAATTGCTTTGTCTTGGTTATACAGTTGTTTTGATTAATTTACTGTGAAGAAAGGAAAAATTTTGATTAGACAAGGAAAAAAAATAAAATTAAAGAAATAAAAATTGAAAGAAAAATAACAATAAATAGAAGTAAAAATAGAATTTAATGTAGCACACAGTAAGTTACATATTGCACTAAAAATAATGAATATATCGATATTGCATTTGAAATGAAAAGAAAGAATATTGCACAAATGTACTGGTAATCAGATATTGCACTTATAACTTATCTTGAGTTGTGGGAACAGTAGTGTCATAAAGTATTATTGAACAGTAACTACTGACAGTCCCTATCCCGTAGTGAAAACGTTACAGAGATGAGTTACATAATTTTATGGCCATAGGGAGATAAGATCTCCTGTGGCGCTCTGTAGAACACCTGGACATAATTAGTCTCAGGCTGAAATTGCTCCTCTGTTGGTTGCAAAAAAATGTCCTAGGTGGTTGTTTGGATGTGGCTAAAAAGTTGCTATGTCAACTCATGTTATACTGTGGTACAGCAAGCGGTTGCTAGTTTGTGTCTGACACACGAGAACCAGAGGCCACGAACAGGAGTCGCGTGTGGCAAAAATGCTCAGATAAGATCTACTCGAATTTAGCGTGGTCTTTTTATTGGCTGCTTATGGCATGAACACAGCGTCGTGAGATTGTCTTCCAGCCCAGGTGCATTAGTTGGCCCCGCCCCCTTTTCAAACACACACACACACACACAGCTCTTGCAATTAGGGCGGTGTAGGTTACGCTGTATGCGTGAGAGCCTCCAGTGAGAAGCATGTTTTGATGTATGAGCACTAGCCTTTGTCACAGTTGGTAATATCATAAATAGCTTTGTATCATATTGTATTTGGTTGTAAGGGTCTTGTTATGGTGTTCTTGGGATTTGCTAGGTGGCTCTTTACTCATCTTTGGGAAGGAATAGCGTAGTCAAGAATAAAAAGTATAATGTATGCTTAAATTTAGTTGCTTAAATTTGAGGCCAATTTTTCAATTTATTTATTTATTTGATAACCAAGATTTTTAAAATCTTTTTATCGGGCCCCAAGTGGTCTCAAATGGAGACAGTGCAGGGGGGAGAGTTTGATGACAAAGTTACAGAGGCCACATTAAGGAGGTTTGGACATGTGCAGAGGAGGGATGAGGGGAATACTGGAAGGAGAATGTTATAGATGGAGCAGTTAGGCAGGAGGAGAAGAGGAAGGCCTAAAAAGAGGTTCATGGATATGATAAGGGAGGACAATAAGGAGGCTGGAGTGACAAAGGAAGATGTGGTAGACCGAGTTAGATGACACATTTACAGCGCTTTTTGCTTTGCCTTTTTGGTATATCCCTACCATATCAGAAGAATAGTGTATAATATGATGTGACTTAGCATTTCAAAGGCTTGACATCCTTTATGAGCCTTTGGGAAATGCTGTCTGACAGCGGACGACAGCCCATACAGAGAAGATGATGGGGAGAGAAGCAGCCATGCTCCACTATCAGAAGAGAATACATAGTGTGACATTCAAAAGGTCAGTTTGTCTCACACACACACACACACACACACACACACACACACACACACACTGTATATACAGTATAAATCTCGCTGAAGAACCCATGTTAAATTTGGCAGTTTAATATTAATGAGACACTGTGAGGCACATTTAAAAACTGGCAGTTGTTTATTAAGTTGCAGCAAGAAACACAGTTACATGATCACAATTACACGGTCATTAAATCAATCAATCAATTTATTAATCAATCAAAACACCTTGGGGGTAGCAGCATCATTTCGGGGCCAAGCATGACAGATCAGTTTGCACTATCTCGTCCTTTTCCCTCATGCATTTACTCCACTTTCAAAGCATATTGATGATTCAGAAATGGCATATAGTGTACAATTCTATTGTTTTTTTCAAAGTCAGTTTGTTTGTAATACATTTGTTTACTGCAATGCTGTAGTTGAATTACTTTATTATCATTATTATTATTCTAGCTCGTTATCATTCAAATAGCAGTTAATTAAGCAGGGTTCTCTAATAGTGTATTCAGTGCACACATGCACACAGAACGAGAGAGAGAGAGAGAGAGAGAATTCAGATCTCTCTAGCCAGCTTTAGCACAAGTGCACATCAGTATTCCATGGCCATGGTGGTCTTCAGTGACTTGTGTGTTCTGTTATCTGGCCTCCTTTCAGTGCTGCTATGTAGCTCAAGGAAAAGCCTGAAAAGAACCTGACACTTCTCTGACAGACCTCCCAAGCCGAACTTATTCGCATTTCACCTCCCAACCCTCTTTTATCTCATTTACTGCAATACCCATTGACATTAGCGTAACCTGTGCCACTCATGTGCAGGTACCAACATTTCAGTTTGCTGTGAAGAACTGAAAGCAAACTGATAAATACAGTAAGCATAGCGCTGTCAGGTTCCTCACTCTAAAGCCTCTCTCGCTCTCTTCATGACTTCTTAATACCTCTGAAGTTGCCATAAGTAGGGGGAAAATAATCTCTAGACAACTGTCAAGAGTCTGCCAGTGATTGGGGTTTTATACTTTTTAGCTTTGAAGTTACACTACTTTGGGAAAGAAGACATGCAGTAGAATTACTGTGCTAAAATATCCACAGGATTCTCAAAGCTGCAATTTAACAAAGTAATAAACAGTAAACATCAAAAGGTTTATAGTGAATTTTTTTTAAAAGGATTTAACAAAGACAAAGCTCACAGGCTTATCTCTGCTTCCTAATGAAGGCTTTTAATAATGGGGCAGGAATCAGTCGATTGATTGTGTTGTTTTTGTCCATAGTAATAATTTGAATTAATTTAATTATTTACTTAATTTTTGCAATGTATGATTTTTGCCATTATAAAATTTTTTGCAAATTTTCTGTCTCAACATACTTGTGTGCACAGAAATAAACATAGACAGGGAATACCTCATCTATTACATATACAGTGCTCAGCATAAATGAGTACACCCCACTACATTTGTCAAAAAACCTTTAGTTTCCTTTTAGAATCGACATGTTCTATGGGATACTATACTACAAAATACTCCCACAAATGTGGGCCATTGATTGCAAACAAGATTTGTTAATTTGCACACACAAAA
>JAOVVA010055290.1:0-14126 GCA_028565275.1 Leiocassis micropogon
TCTTAGTGCGCGTCTCTCACTGGTATAATCAACATCCGTGCACGCGTGTACTGTTTACTATAACACTGTGACCATGTACAGTATGTGCGCATAAAACATATTTTATTTTGTGCATGTGTACTGTTTCTTATAACACACGTGTGTGCACGCGTATAAAGCAAAAGAAAGTCTCATTAGAAGGTTAAAAATCCATTTGTTTTTACCTGTTGTTATGTGTGCGCACGCGTAATTTGACACTCTCGCCTTTAGCGTGTGTGTTTGTGAACCGGCACGGTGTCGAAATGCGCGCGCGCGCACACATAACGACAGACCCAAACACACACACACACACACACAGCACCTGCGCGCATAAATGGAAACTCTTATCTGTCGGAATTTATTTTTACTTTTTTTTAAAGGTAAAGTGCAGGTTAATTTGTTTTATATTTTGTATTAATTATGTATCTATTTATTTCTTTGGGCTGTGGAACAAATAATTTGAGTTTCCATTATTTCTTATGGGAAAATTAAATTTGGTTTATGAGTGTTTTGGAATACAAGCCCGTTTCCTGAACGAATTATGCTCATAATCCAAGGTTCCACTGTACAGGGTTTTTTCTGGGTGGAAACTGCTGTGTTGGACAGGGGTATGTTTAGGCGATACCTCTGATAACTGCGTCCTCTGGAACTGCTGGAGCTGCTGCTGGAAGCCGCAGTTAGGACCGACGAACGACCGCACAGCCTTAACCGCCGACAAACACTCCTCCCAGCCGTAGGTGGTGACGGTCATCAGGTAGGCCACCACTATGGTGGTACTGCGAGACACTCCGGCGAGGCTGAAACAGGTCCAAAATCATATCATATAATCTTCTTACTTTATAACATACAGCGGTGCCAATCAAACAAAAAAGGAGACGTAATATGTTCCTGCGCTGGAGCAGGTTCATGCAAGACAGAAGCTAGATCATTCTTCCAGGAATCCTCGTCTAAGGGGAATTACAGGACGAGGTGTGCCACTGTTTACACCCTGAGGACAGAGTTATGAATTATGCTCAGCTGGGAAGTCATATGGTCTAACAGTTCAATATTGCATCTTTTTACAGTAACTGTATTACAGCGTTTACTGTATATTAAGTGTTTACATACTACTGTGTATTAAAATTACAGGTCCAGAAACTCTATTTTTAAATACAGACTCAATTCTTTACATCACAGAGTATACCAGAGCTGCACACATTTCTGCAATTTCTTCAGAAACTATTTGTACAAGGGTGAGTCAAAATTTATTCGCACTCTGGCTGTAGAATTAATTTTTTAATGAAATTAAGTGACATCATTTTTCGACATAATGGACTTTGTCCATCTGTTTTATGCTGAGCTGCGGGCCACGAATGCACCGCTGTCTTCACTTCTTCATCAGAAATGCATCTTCGTCCTCATAGGGCTGCTTTCAGGGGACCGAACAGGTGAGCGGCTGATGGAGGGACATGAGGACTATAGGGAGGACGCTTTAACACCTCAAAACAAAGTTTTTTGCAGAGTGTCAACAGTGTAGGCAGAAGTGGGCGGACGCATCGTAATGCATGATCACACGACGCCCTCGGATATCAGTCCTCTGCGTTTAATCCGAAGTTTAGGCTTCAGCTCTTCAGTAAGCGCCTCACTGTAACGAGCGCTGTCGATTGTTGAAACTTTCCCTGATAATGCTCCAATACTTCTGGCCCTCGAGATGAGAATCCCAGAAAACTGTAAACATTGATGAATTTTTCAGCTTTTTCTCGGTCGGTGATTGAGGATGTTTCGTAGTGATGAATCCGTGTCTCGTCACCAGTAATGATTCTCTTTAAGAAAATTTCACCTTCCTTTGGGTATCGCTCCACATTTTGTTTGCAGATATCCAAATGCTTCCGTGACTTGTTTTAGCACCAGGTACACCCTCAGAACACCAAAAACAAAAAATGAATCACCTAACGCTGCTCTTCTTTCGTGCAAATCACAAGCCGGGCGTCCATTTTTGCTCGCACTGCAGTTACAAATGACCCGATGTAACACGTTCACACCGGCACAGCAGTGACTGATAGAGTGAAGATTTAAAATAACCGAAGTGCGGATAATTTTTGACTCACCCTCGTACTATGCAGTGCGTTATGATTGCGTTACGGATGTGACGTGTGTCTGAATCAGTCCTCTACAACCTACAGTAATGGCCAAAAGTATTAAGAAAACATATGCCATGTATTGTAATTCTCCCTCTGCACAAAACTAGGGTGGGGCGCACAAAAGTCAAAGCACAGATGTTACGGAAACACTCCGCCACAAACAAAAACACTAACAATAGTCGAGGCACACGCAAAACGAAAAAGTGCTGGAAAAGAGATTTGCTACACGTCAAGTGCTCTGGGACAGTCGTGGGTGTAGGGGATGATTTGTTTTTTTATTTCCCTAGGGACCGTGGTACAAAACAGGTGAAGCCAGTAATTAGTTGGAGGAGGACTCACTGGAGGAGTGAGGCGTCATGCTGGTATGAATCAGCTGGATGGATGGAACAAATATGTGGATCTGCACAAAAATGGACTAAAACGTGGGAATTCTCAAATGAATCGTGAACATCAGTAGCTGAATTTCGGTACACGATCTTCAGGAAGTGATCGATCCGGCATGGGCTGAGTGAGAGTACTGGAGACGTCTTTTTGACGGCAGGTTTTGAAGAATAAAGGGCTTCTTACAAAATATTGAATGTTTTATAGCAATTTCATTGCAACATTATTGGCTTGGTTGTCGTTATTTAAAAAGAAAAAAAATTTGAGAACATCATTAAAACATTGAATTTCACTTCTGTCTCAATACTTTTGGCTCCCACTGTATATAATAAAGAACATGCTGGAACAGTGAATTTAACAGTAACATTTGAAATAATAATTATTAAAAAAAAAACTACTCATAAAAATATTAAATCAGTGTTTATTGCTGACATTCTTTCCATTTCTTTTTTTCTTTGTAGTTTTCCTCGTTTTCGATGCGCAGCATCAGACGTTACTGTTTAATTTACAAGTAATACTTAATAGTTTGGTCAGTATAAGCAGATGTAGTGTGTATACTACAGGGTGGGTGAAAAGGCATTAAAAATTGGTAAGCAAGTCCATATTTCTTATTACATAGAAAAATGAAAGCAAAATGTAAAAGTTCAACGTAGGCACCAGTGGCGTCAACCAGTTTCCTCAAGTGGCCGGGGATGGAATGCACAGTCTTCCGAAGGAAGTCGTTCAGGATATTGCTGAGAACCTCCTGACTCTGTGCCTCCAAGTCCTCCAGTGTGTCCTCCAGCATTTTCCCTGACGTTGGCTGGGATGACGCGGACCTCATAAACGATCTCCAAAAAGTCCAGATCTCACGCCATGTCATTTTTTTTTTTTTTCGCGAAGGAGGAGGTGTACAGGACAAAGCCTCACACACTGAAGGACTTGGGGGCAGGACATGTACATGTGCAATTTGTTTCAATAAATGTAATGTATATTAGAAATATGGACTGTATTACCTATTTTTACCTGATGCTTTGGTAAGTATGGTTTGATAAGGACCCTTTACAGATACATGTATACCCTATGCACATACAGTAATAAAACTTCGAATAAGCCCTAAGGTCCTTGTAAGAGACCTGCTGCTGTGGACGTCAAACAACTTGTGTTTACTACATAGAAACAGGGAATCACTGGTTCTTAGCAAATCATGAGATGAAGAACAAAAGCACTTTATTAACAGGGCGAAATCCTTAAAATTACAAGAGCATTGCAACCATTCTAGCTTTCAACCGTGCAAGTTAAAAAAAGAAAGAAAGAAAAAAGTTTATACTCTATTTTAAAAGTACATTCAATGGAACATTTCCACCTAATGAGGTCAATTAATATGTTCTGAGTTCATGGTTTGTCTATATGTGGAATATAGTAATTAGCAAATTAGCTTTCTAATTTAGCAAAAATCAGCTGAGTGTTAGTTTTTTTTTTCTGACTTGTTTGCTGCTTGGGATAAATCAGAAATCTACCAAATGCAAAAAAAAAATGCAAATTTCATGTTTTTCTTTCTTATTATTTTTTACAATTATTATTCAAATTTTATATTTGTTATATATTTTTTAATTATTAATATTATTATTTATCTTTTGTTTCATCCGTGTCGGATTTTAGTTTATCTCTGAGGCTTGCGATTCCTGGTTTCATCATCCCTCTCCTCCTCCTCCTCCTCCTCCTCCTCACCATCCTCCTCCTCATCATTATCTGTTGCAATACTTTGGTATTTCAAAATACTTTTTTAGTCAAAATAATGAGCAGATCACTCACCAATGCACCAGACACGCCCCACCGTTAAGCCGACACTCGTGGATTAAGCGGATGCACTCTTTAAAATGCTGTAACCTACAAAAAATAATCAAATAATAAAAGAAAGAAAGAAAGAAAATGATCACAATGTGGTTTAGTGATCGACATTACACTGAATTACTTAATCTCTTAAAAAAAAAATGTAAACGCAATATCCCAATTTTTTCATATTAATTGTTGAGAGGCGTTTAAGTCAACTTTTTTTTTATTAACGCAGTTATGAGAGAAAAACCCTATCATGATTATCATATTATGATTCTCAAAGATCAGCCGTTCCACTCGCTGAATCTCGGCCGGAATCGCCGTTCACGGGCGTACGTCCTTTTTTAAAACATTTGCACCGTTCAGATGTTTTACTGCAGGCCCAGTTGGACTTGAACGTCCCTTCACTTTATTACATAATTAACACATAATGTAATATTTCTGCTCATTTCTATGTTATTTCATGAAATCAGCATTTAACTTTTATGAATGTTGTGTGCATTTTGAAGAAGGAAAGAAAAAAAAATGAAAGAAAGAAAGAATTGTCATTTTATAAGTTATGTATATGCATTACCAATACAGCACAAAAACTTTGCCTGCACAGGCGCACTCGTCTACTCATTATTTCATGATTTTGCATTAAAGTTCTGCGATAAAACGCCTTCAGAGATTTTAAAGCTGCCAAACATTTAAAAAAAATAATAATTACTAATAAATCACTCTTAACATGGTGTAATAATACTGTATAGTGTAATCATTGCACATGTCTCCAGTCACCAGTGTGAAATTTGCTTTAGACTCTCTTCAGGTGATGTTGTGAAATTCATCAGCGTTGCAAAACACAAGACCGCACAGCGAGCATTCTGCTTTAAAAGTCTTGATTTCTCAATCGGACTAGGCTAAACAAGACTGCCTTGGCTTCTTTAAATGACACAATCAGCACAATCATGTTTCCGCAACTGATGGCAGGTTTTCAGATTTTCTCCCGTGTGGTCACTCGGTCTGAAACGAAAGCAAGTCCGAGTGAAAAACAGAAAGAAAAAGAAAAAAGTAAATAAATGCACGTTCAAGCAAAGTGAAATAGTGCTGAAACACTTATAAAGAAATAAAAAGCACTTTATGAATTTGCTTGATTGCTGGTGAAAAGTGTCCCTTCGGATGCTTTGATTTTAAACTAGGCTTTTGTTTTAAGTTGCACAATAAACACGCCACGCAATTTTAATCTCTTAATTTTTTTTTTCTCAGCTAATTAGTAAAATAATAGTTTTTTTTAACACCACATTTAACATTGCACCTTCTGTCTCATCCTGTCCATTCATCTATGTTTTCGTCTTTTCTTTTAAAGCTTTCTAGCCTTGTAGCACCACCTCTCCCAGGTGTTAGAGGCATTATATTTTTCGGCACTCAGATTCTCATGGGTGTGATTGATATCTTAAGATTTCATTTTCTTTACAAAAAAGAAAAAAAGCATTAGCTGGAGAAGTTTCTGAGCCAAGCTGGAGAAGTAACTCTAGGGGGTGGAGTCACTTGATCCAGCTCCTCCTACCAAAAAAAAAGTAAAAGTCGAAGGGGTGGTCCAAGTGTGCTATACTGCATCACGTGAGTTACGGTTAGAGATTTGAGTTATGGTTAGAGAAAGAGCTGAATGACTGTAATTTAGCTTTTTTTAATAAATAAAAAGCATCCGGTATGATGTGTAACCATGGCAACGCTTTAACCAGTCCTAGCCACTATCTAATAACCTCTAGAAAAACTAGGGGTTGGATTTCTCAATGAATAATTGCGACACGATACACTGGTTTATTGAATACCTCAAACATACACATGCTAGTATTTTTTCTTTTTTCTTAGTATTTCAACAATGAAAGCTGAAAGCTTGAGAATCTCACTCATCTGTTGTTGTTTTTTTCTTGTTTTTCCGCCATTTGCAGCCCGGATGATCGAGTTTGACTTTAACCTTTTAAATTGAAAAAGCAACTTTAGAATGAAAAGTGGATCTTTCCACCAAGATCAAAATTTTGAGTTTTAGTAGAATACTGGCCGTAAAAATACAAGCCGTAAAAATACAAGGGGTGTTCAAGTCAAACTGGGACTTTTGATTGTTCAGAATAAAAGAACACAGTTATGAGAGTAAAAACTCCCTTTATTTCTCTATATAATCCCCTGCTACACTAATGCACTTATCTCAGTGTTCCACTTGTGCTTGGACACCATCAAGGTAGAAGGTTCTCAGTACGACAGAGCCATGATCGGACTGGCTGTCTGATTCATGTCTGAAACCCCGGCCACCCAGGAACTCCCTTAATCACTTAAACATGGAAATGGCTTGGAGCGAGGTCAGGACTGTACGGGGGATGTGGGTGGCAAAAACTGTGCAAGTGGTGTTGGTGAATGATTGTGTGTACAGTTCCCACAGACAGATGTGTCTCTTCTGCAGCCTGGAGACTTGGCGTTCCACTCGCACAGTGAGCTCCGAGTCACCTCGGGCAGCATCGTCATTCACGGACACACGGCCTTCTTTAAAACGTTTCAGATGATTTACTGCGGCTAAGAGTCTCATCACCGTACCGCGCTTGACGTCTTCTATTAAAGTCAATCGCTTTAATGCCTTCATTTACCAGAAAGTTTAATCTCAAGTCCCGGTTTGACTTGAAATCGTATTTTTAATCCCTGTAAAGCTTCTTTAAAAAAATCAAACACTGCTGTGACAAAAAAATTATAATAAATTGCCACCCGCAGCAGGTTTTAAAATATTTCTGTACGTTTATATGTGCAACGTGTGCTCCTGTTTGGGTGGGAAAAATGCTGCAGTAGCATAAAAAAGAAAAACATCTGCACTCAACATATGGTAATTGCTACTGTACTGATTTTTTTTTTTATCCGAAATATCCCTATGCGTGCTTGTGCTGCAGAGCAAAAAATAAAAAGTGTAGTCATAAATATTACCCTGAAGTCATATCTGAAACCAGGGGAGAGTCATCGAGCACTGCGCCGAGCTCTGAGCCCCAGGCAGTCACGCTGAGAAAGCACCTGAACTTTCCACCAGGATTTCAGCCGTTTGTGTGAGTGTGTGTGTGCGTGAGAGATTGTGTGTGTGACATGTGTGCGTGAGAGCTTGCGTACGTGAGTGAAGGAGGGGGGAAAAAAGAGGAAAAAAAAAAACGGCAGCGAGGGTAGCTGATGTAATATTCAGATGGACCGTTATCCTTTATTTTTAAATCTGTGGGATTGTGACAGAATGGTTTTTAATAGGCTCGGTGGCCACTGCTGGCTTCCTTCCTCCTGCTCGATTGCAACAGCAGGCCAAAGCCCCTCGGTAAACCCTCACACACGCGCAGGAGCCGATCCTGACTCGGGACGGACTCCGCTTAGACCTCTGATCTGTTTCATCTGTTATTTTGTGTCGCCTTTTGAAAATGGAAATCTTTTGAAAAACCAACGACACGACACGAGACAACACGTTGGTGTTGGGAAGAAACAGATGTTATTGATCGGGCTAAAGTTGAGGAATTTCCTATTAAAGTCTTTAATGCTCTTATACCACAGCAAATTGTCCTTTCTCTCCATTTATACTTACACTGAACGTTTCAGAACAGCCATGAAAAATCTTATCGCTTAACTAAATCAGCATACTATCATCTTAAAAACATCGCAAGAATTAGATGTTTTGTTTCCAAGCAAGACCTGGAGGAACTTGTCCATGCCTTTATCACCAGCAGGGTGGATTACTGTAATGGTCTCCTTACCGGTCTTCCCAAGAAGACCATTAAACAGTTGCAGCTCATCCAGAACGCTGCTGCCAGGATTCTGACGAGAACCAGAAAACACAGTCCTCAGGTCCTTACACTGTAACATTTCGGATCGATTTTAAAGTACTTTTACTCGTTTATAAATCACTCAATGGCCTAGGACCTAAATACATTGAACTGAACATAAACCTAACAGACCGCTCAGATCGTTAGGATCGAGTCAGTTAGAAATACCAAGGGTTCAGACAAAACAAGGGGAGTCGGCTTTTAGCAGTTGGAAGCAGCTTCCAGAAGAGATCAGATGTGCTAAAACATTAGTCACATTTAAATCGAGACTTCAAACTCATCTGTTTAGCTGTGCGTTTACTGAATGAGCACTGTGCCACGTCCAAACTGACTGCACTGTATTTTATCTTTTTAACTGTTTTATTTTGATTCCAAATCAAATTTTAAGTAGTTTTAAAGGCGTCACTACAAACTGTTTTTATTTTTTTTTTAATCAAATTTGAAATAATTTAAAATGTTTTATTGCTATTATTTTCTATTTCTTTTTATGATTATTTTCTTCTCTTTTCTGTAAAGCACTTTGAATTGTGTATGAAATGTGCTATACAAATAAACTTGCCTTGCTTATGTTAGAGCAGCTGTAACTAGTCGTTAAAAGAAAAATACAGCAAACTTACACTTGACACTGGAGACATCCTTGCATAAATGCCAAATAAACTGCACCATGTGAACAATTCTGCTGTACAAACCCACCTGGGTTATTTGCCCACACCTCCCGATACCATATTATCACGATACCTCTGTGCCGTGATTCTACAACTCCTAGGATTTTATAAATATCCCGACTCGATATTAAAATTTCCTCCCGATTTTGTTACAATTAAAAAAAAAGTTAGTAGCCCGTTCCTTTTAACATTATTTTTGTCACTTAAAAACAAGCGCAACTTTTAAACAGTACAGTATAAACTTACTTCAAAAACAAGAGTTCAAAAAATTCATCTTCAAGCTACATTGTTACTAAGCAGCATGTATTTCTGTCATCCGGCATAATTACAATTATGATGGATGACATAATAAGGGCTCGAATTAAGTCTCAAAATTTAACTTGGCAGTGAGCACGCGGTTGCATGGGGCTTCTAACGCGCCCGATTTATGACTAATTAGTGTTTTCAGACTGGTGTAAGTGTGTGTGTGTGTGTGTAGTGAGTGGGTTCGAGACTAATTCGCTCACAAAGTTTGGAGAAAAAGGCAGATCGGTTTTTGATAACGTAACGTTGTTTTGTGCCTCACGGAAGCTTCTGCTCTCTGTACAGAATCGTTTATATCTGAGGCTGATCACCGGTCACGCCCAATCAAACTGAAAACCAGACTGATTCTGGTTACTGGCTGATCGACCGGTTCACCTCTATTATAAATGTAATAATAAAAAACCTAATTTCCCCTCTCGTCTGTTCCAACCACTCGGCAGTATACTAATCTGCATCTCATCTGCACCTGTTTCTCACTGGGTCATGCCTTAAGTTAGAGGTTTTCATGATTGAGTGATTCATAGGTCACTGTGTGGTTTAACACAAAACTCTGAAACTGGATTGAAAATAATAAGAGACCAAAAAAAAAAAAAAGATTGAGAAAGAAAAAAAAAAAGGTCCTTGAGGAAGCCTGGAGTTAAAATGAATTCTACATTTAAAAAAAAAATGCTTTGGAAGGAAAATGAAAAAGAAATGATGGAGGGGGTGGAGTCAAGACTTTGTGAATATGTACATAGTGATCAATCACAACGGAAGGAAGAAGAAGAAGAAGAAGAAGAAGAAGAAGTTTCTTTCCAACTTTGAGAAATTTCATTTCATTCACGAGACTGTAACCCAGACGGACCCACATGTAGTCATGGAAACTATATTTGCGATCCTGCTGTTCTTTCTAACTAAACAGCGATCTCAAAAACACTTCCGGTACGGCTGCTGCAAATTTTTAACCAGAAGAGGGCACATCAGATCTTTTAAGTTTCCTTAAGAACGTTAAACCTTCCTCCAGGAAACTCGTCACGGTGCCTGAAGTAACCCTAAAGCAGTTTCAAATCAGATTAAGGGTTTACATTGATAAAATGTTCCTGTTGATCAGATTAGTAAAAGGTCTCACACACACACACACACACACACACACACTTCCCTGTCATTCGGATTGAGCTCAGACTGTCCTGACTGCGGTGTTTCCGTGATGCATTTTTAATCCTGATTATTTCAGTTCTTACTGGAGCGCTCGGGTCCGTGTGAACACCGCTATAGAAAACCCACCTTCTGACCAATCAGAATCGAGAACTTGGAAACTTTCAAACTAAAGACTAAAGACATTGAAACTATTCTTTTAAAGAGTAAATTTAAAATGTTTTCTTCTTCTGCAATAGTACATGACTCAGAGAGGGAGGTCTAAAGTTATCCGGAGTGTCGTAAAGCAATGATAATAAACTGGACAGGAAACGGGGGGTGGAGATGTGTTCACTGAGTCAGACACAAGGAACCACCTCCATGTGTGTGTGTGTGTGTCTGGATAAGCCTGGTTCGGCGCTCTCAACCGTCACCGACGTCAAGGCTTCAGAAGAAGCTCTGTGCAGAAGCAGCTCGTGTGACATGAACGCTGTAACCACAGCGACGATAACCAAATCCTAGCTAAATTAAAGTTTAAATAAGAGTTAGGATTCATTTTATAACATTTCCTCAAACAGACAGTGGCTTTTCTTAGACAGAAAATTACAAGAAATGGCGCTTGTGCAACCCCAGCTGCACTACAAAAACATTAACGTTAATGATGTATTCAGGGTATATCTTACGTCAAAAGATCCGCAAAAAAATCGTCCTAACAGCTGAATGTTTAACTGGGATTAAAAAAAATTCATGGAGTTCAACTGCAAAGAAGAGACGCAAAGTTGCACCGAACCGAGTTCACAGAGGACAGCAGGGTTGAAATATGGAAGTTACCATGTAATTTCTTTTTACACACTAGCATAAATTTGCAGAAATTAACCATAGGCCATACTTCACACACACACACACGCACACAAACGAGGGTGAGTCAAAAATGATCCGCACTCTGGTTATATTAAAACCCCTGTTGGCCGCACTGTCTCATTGGCGCTCTCCATTCGAGGCTCCAGTCTCCCCAGTCACTGCTGTGCAGGTGTGAACGTGTTACATCAGTTCATTTGTAACCGCAGTGCGAGCAAAAACGACGAGACACGGATTCATCACTACGAGCCTGAGAGTAAAGCAGAGTCTGGAACGGAAACATCCTCCACCGAGAAAATGTTCAAAAGTCAACCATCAGTTTAAAAGTCAATCCATCAACGCTTACAGTTTTCTAGGATTCTCAGGGGCCATAAGTATTGGAATACTATCAGGAAAAAGCTTTAACAATCGACAGCGCTCGTTACAGTGAGACGCTTAGTGAAGAACTGAAGCCTAAACTTGGGATTAAACGCGGAGGACTGCTATCCGAGGGCGTCGTGATCTCGCATGATGATGCATGTCTGACACTTCTGCCCACACTGTCGACACTCCATCTGACTTTCACCTGTTTGGTTCCCTGAAAGCAGCCCGACGAGGACGAAGGTTCACTTCTGATGAAGAAGTGAAGACAGCGTTGCATTCGCGGCTCAGCATAAAACATTTTTTTATAAGGGAATATGAAAGCTTGTTGACAGATGGGCAAAGTGTTTTGAAAAGGAAGGAGATTATGTCGGAAAATTATTTATTTGTCTTCTCTAAAAGTTAATAATAAAAAAATAAGCACAAACACACACACAAAAAACTTGGTTTTTGTGTCATTCCGCTCAAAATCTTAGCAGGTCAAAACATTTTTATAAGATTTCCTAAATATTTTTTTTTTTTAAACATCTTCAATTCCAATATAAAGCGTCCTCCATGCTGATTGGTCGAGAAACAGAAAGCTGGGAACCAAAGGAACGAAACCAGAAACGGATAACGCTTCCTTGGGATTGTGTGACGTCATCCTGCGGCACAGAATAAGCAGCAGTTGGTAAAAAGATGCTGAGAAAACTGGGGAGGACAGAATCTAGATGATTGATTAATTGAATAATGATTGTAGGAATAAAGACATTGAGACACAGCAGAGGTTGTGTTGTTTTGCTGCAGTGATATCCTGATGTGTACGTGTGTACTTTACATCCTCCTTAAAGAGTCGGCAAAACGCAAAGAGCATTGTGCAATACCACACTAGCTGTAATGCACACACACATGGGGCTGCTGATATGATGTTGAGTAACCCTGGTATGTGAACATACTGATAAACTCTGTGTGTGCACGTGCATACTGTATATATGTGTGTGTGTATGTGTGTGTGTATGTGTGTATTACTTACAAGTTTTGATTAGAGGCGTCTGCTGCATGAATGCAAAGGTACGTCATGTCCTTTAAAAAAAAAATACATACATATATATGATCAATTCATAGACCATGTACATCACACTGAAATTCACCTTCTAGTCCACTTAATGCATTCACAAGGATGGATGTCATTTTAAAAATAGCAAGAACAATGCAGAACTCTTTCAGCTTTCAGTGTGCCACATGACTGCCCCCACGTGGTCAACTACAACACTGCAACTACAGCAATTTCTTCATTAAATTAATAATAATAATAATAATAATAATAATAATTTTACTATACTATGGATATGGTAAAGAGTACAGGCAGTACCATATTGGATACCTGCTGAACTTTGGTGAAGAATGACATTTCTTATGGGTTCTAAGTGGGTACACAAATATTTATAAATATTTATATAGTTGAAAATTGAAAACCTCACACAGGTTTACCTCGAATACCGGTTTGGCGTTGTTGTACACAGACAGGATGTGCGTGATACCGTACCGAGACAAACTTTCTCGGTTCTCTGCGTCTTTGGGGGGGGGGGGGGGGGGGGGGAGGGGGGGAGTCAATGATTAGCAAGAATACACTTATTTATTTATTAAAAGGTTTTTAAAGTTGACCCTTAATCCAATTTAAATATAAACGAAACAAATAAAAAAAATCAACCAAACAATTTACTTATACAGTACTTACTGCCCTACTTTGCAAGCTAGCTAACATTTTGTGCTAAGATACTTTCTATGCCAGCTTGGTTAACTTTTTTTTTTTTTTACAATATTGTTACAATATCCTAAATAATAGCTATATTATCTCATGATATCTATGCAATAACATCTCTTTATCTCTTTATTATATAACCTAGTGCAGTTTGATTTGATTGAAAGTGTACTGTGTATAAATTATTTATTTATTTTTTATTATGTCTATTTTTCTCTTTTTTCGCCTGGGAGTTATTGCCACGTCACCTGTTCCTGGGAGGCCAGTTTTTCAGATGTGAAACAGGCAGCCCAATCATGAACTCTTTCTACCTTGATGCCATCTAAGCACCAGTGAAACGCTAGAATAAGTGCATTACTGTAGCAGGGGATTATGAACAGAAATAAAGGGAGCTTTTTCCTCTTATAACTGTGTTCTGCACAATCAAAAGTCCTGCTATGACTTGAACGCCCCTTGTGTAAATCCAACACGAGTCCTGGGTCGCAGGCTGCACTATGTGTATCAGGTTTCTCTGGTCTATTTTTAAGTGTTGAGCTGCAAATGATGTGAAGGGCAGCTGAAGGAACACTATAAATAGGGAAATGTTAGACTGTGTGAACTTCCATGATTTCTACTCTGTGCTCGCTTGTACAAAGACAGACTTCAGGGACTGTTCTGCACATTTCATGTGCTTTGAGATATTTTAAAAGATGAAACAAAGGTAGTGTATTTCACACTAGGCAGAAGATTATACAGCTAATATATACTGCACCAAAAATAATGAAGGGAATACGTAGTCCCGGTTTGTCTTAAAAGGCATATACACAAACTGTACGAGGGGCATTCAAGTCAAACCGGGACTAAGCATTTCCTTCATTATTTATTTTTTCCTATTAATTTATTATTATTTAGTTTATAATACTAATACCAAGAGTTTTGGAGGAAAAAAAAAAAAAAA
>JAOVVA010055458.1:0-14115 GCA_028565275.1 Leiocassis micropogon
AACATTTTGTGTGACAAACATGCAAAAGAATAAGAAATCAGGAAGGGGGCAAATAGTTTTTCACACCACTGTATCTGCAATGTACTTTAGGTCCATTACACATATTATGCATGACCAGGTTGACAGGAGGGGGACAATAACATGCTCACATGACTGGTTGCTCTCAGTGTTCTCTAGTGGTCGTTCTGTTCACAATAGATCATGTATGCACACAGGCATTCGGAGAAAAAAAAAAACACACCTCAAATGTGTGCACATGCACACATGCGCGCGCACACACACACACACACATGCACTTAGGTAGTGACAGCTCAAAGCTGTCCACATCAACACTAAACAAGCAATTCCGTATATTTTGGGCTTTACGATCCATTATGAAGTGACACAAGCCACCTACAAAGTCTATAATCCACCTACAAACTGCTACAATCTGTCGTCAAATAACTCATGAACTGCTACAATATTTTCAGTCTATACACACATTTCAACTTTTTGGCAATTACGATTTCTCCCACATTGTGGCACACTGTACCAACTCTGATAAGCTTTTTAACAAAGACCCTTAGATTCGCAATGGGTCAGAAATAAATTAGGAAATTTAAGAAAGCCTCATAATGAGGATGCTAAAAACGACATGGACAGAAACACAGATGCCTTCTAGCAAGATAAAATGTTTTTTGAGGATTTTATCCCAGATCCGGGACTTATATACTTTGGGCCTGCTTTTCACGAAATAACAACCACACAAGCTGTAGTTAAAATTGTATTATAGACTTTATGTACCTTCTACAGTATATCGCTTATCCTTTTACAGAGTCTGTGTGTGTGTGTGTGGGGGGGGGATGGTAGACTTAGGGCACAAGGAGGTGGCATCGCTGGGAACACACACAACAGACAATTTGGGAATGCCCATTAACCTCATTTGTATGTCATTGTACTGTGGGATGAAACCCACCAAGCATGGGGAGAACATGCAAACTACATGCACACAGACCCAAGGCAGGAATCGATCCTGGACCCTAGAGGTACGAGGCCACTACACCACCCTGCCGCCTTATTACAGACTGCACATACAGTCGGTTTGACGAGTTTAGTGATTATCCTAGGCCTTCAACATTTGGATGAATCCTGATCCTGATCCCGCTATGAGAGGATACACCTGGCATGTACTCATGCTAAGTGTAGCTACATTACAGCTCATAACGGCTATTGTACAGTTCATAGGCATAGTTCAAAAAAACATACTGTGTAATTAGAAAAAAAAAAAAACTTTCAAATAAAAAAATCCCTACACGTTGACTTTTTTTGGCCTAAAGTCTACTGCATCTGCTGCAAACTAAGCAGACATGCGTTTCGCCTATACACGTTCTGTAAATCCCGCCTTCCTCTTCCTGATTGGCTGTTCGAGTATACTATATGCGCGCATGTCCGAGATATTAACCAATCATAAGACGGGAAATGTGTTTCGTCGGGATTATGGAGGTGGGGCTTGTCAAAAAGCGTGTGGGAAATCCTCAATCGGAAACTGTGGATCATGAGCGGCCTGTGATTGGAAAGTCGAGCTGTCAGTTATAGCTTCCCGTCTCTCCTCTCCGCTCCGCTCCTGCTGCCACCATATCGGCCGTCAGGGAGCGAGGACGGCAGCGGGAGGAAGGGATTTAGGACTAGTTTTTCCCCCTTGAGTGTTAAAAATGTCGACGTCTGGATTGAGATCGACGTGTGTCGTTGTAACCCGCTCGTTTGTAAAATGTTGTTGCTGAGACTGGAGGTGTGTGTGTTTTATCAGCCGAGTTTTTCCGACACGGGGGAAATGTATCCGAGTTTTCTTGCTCGCATTTTTGTCGCAAACAAAGAAAACCCCTGGAGAAAAGCATAAACGAGTGCAATAGGACTGCAGGTGAGTTTGTCATCGGTTGTAATTTTGTTCTGCACTGATTTTCTTTCTCCCTCTTTTTTATGGTGCATGTTGTTTCAGGGCCTGTTTAAATAGTTTTTAGTTGGTAGGCCCCTCCAGCCGGTTCAACTCGAGAGTGGGGTAAAAGCTCAGCCTGACACTCTCCTACTGTATAATCTGTAACATTACAAAAGCCAGCACTGATCTCAACATATAAGTACACACATCAACATTACACACGCTTAGTTTTACTATTTCCTTAGAGCATCCCAGTCATGGTTTTCTACATTGTAGCATTAAAGTCTTCCTAAATCTCATCATCAGTCCATCACAAGCAGTTGTGCTATTATTAAGTTGTGTGTGTGTGTGTGTGTGTGTGTGTGTGTTTACACACATTGTGTGTATGCCCTGCTTGTGCAAGTTATAATCATGGCCTGTCAAACCCATTTCCCATAAAGATCCCTATACCGACTGTAATGTACAGAAATCATCCATGTTTATTCCTTCTATTCTTCTCTTGTCCTCTGTGATCAGTCTTCATAGCACACATCTGTATCAGGAAAAAACCTCAGTCTTCAGTCACATCTGGCATATTTATAAACTGAATCAAGACCCACACCAGTGCTGTGATTTACGGTCATGAATAAATAGTGCATAAAATATGCATCAATGATGTCGTTCTAGTGAATTATTACATGAAACCAAGAAAAGGGACAGGCTCTCGTTAGGTATTTAACAAAAAATGACGATTCCAGTCTTCTGAGCAATAAGCCAACCAAGCTTCAGGTTTCTGTTGCTTAGTTTTTGTCATCGTTTGTGATGATGTCATGCTTACAGTTAAAGTCGACCTGGATCGTCTGCATGATTGTCATCATCATCATCATCATCATTATCAACATGATGAATCCCAATGTGCATCAGGTCAAAAATATATCAGATATATCAGAAATAGTCATAGATTCGCCAGAAACTTTTTTTTTTTTTTTTTTTTTTTTTACCCTCAAACCGAGCACGAGAACACGTTTTCGGTTTTTGCTGTATTCCAGAACTGCTTCTGAAACGGGTGACCTATTTAGCATTAAGCAGTCATGGAACGTTTTATTTAGCTCTGTTTATGTTTCTCTGGTTTACATAAGTGGCCATGAAAAGCGTACGCATATGTTTATGCACTTGGACTAACCTAGGCTTGTCCGTTATAACGGAGTACGTTAATGAGGGTTGCGCACTGTAGAGGAGCAGAATTTTAGTTTTTCACGTTGGAAATGTGATGCCGTTGGTGATGCTCCTTCCAACACACTTAACACTGCGTGATTCTGTAGTACAGTTGAATACGAGTATTTTTTATTTTTTATTATTTTTTTTTTTTTTACATATTCTTGCTATGCGATGCCACCCAGGTGAGGATGCAGCCCCTTTTAAGTCTTTTTTTTTTTTTTTATTGTCTCTGTTACGTCAGAATCTAACCGGTAGAGCTGATTGTCATTTTCACACACCTAGAATTGTCTGTAGACATTTTAATCAAGTTTGCTGCTGTGTGCATCTAGAAAAATGCGTTTAAAGTTTAAAATTTGCCTTTTAATTGTCGACCAAAAAAACAACAACATTTAAACAAGCTAATTAGCTTTCACCACTCATGTGACCTCATATACGAAGATATCCTCCATCATAAAATAGCTAATTTACATAGATGCTGAAATTGTATTTGGGCGAGGAGTGTACTAAAGGGAGTTGAGGTGTGAGGGACAAGCATAATATGAGGTGCATTTCAGCTGGACAATTAACAACTGCACTTTGGGAAGCTCTGAGAACTGTTAACTTGTTAAAGAAATACTAAAATATAGGACGTTTGATTGGTCCTGTAGTAGCATTTGGTATTGGAGCAATAGGATGGATTATAATACCAGGGGTCAGTGGTAATGGTTAAGGCATTGGCCTAGTAACCAAAAGATCCAAAAAAAGGTTCAAACCCCAGCTCCACCAAGCTGTTCCTAATGGGCCCTTGACCAAGGCCCTTAACCCTCAACTGCTCACATGTGTAATGAGATGAAATTATAAGGGATAAGGGAGGCTGCCAAATGCTATAAATGTAAATGTGCCAGAATTGGTATTGCTGCAACCCAATTTAACCTGAATTGTTACATTTGATTAATTATTTCAAGGTAGCATTAGCCCCAGTCTCAATACTCAACATATCTCATTATCACTAACATCCTTATTTTTTATTTTCGTCATACATATATTGCAGCATAGTAAAATTCCTTTTTTGCATGTCCCAGCTATGACTCCCAAGCTGGAGTCGGTTAAGGCACCCCTGGAGCAGATGGGGTTAATCAGTCCAGCCACTCAGCCACCACTGTCTCTAAACAGCTGGTCACCTTAAAGCTGGGAATGCAATGTTTTTAATTTTCTCATATCTTTCTTCTTATCCTTGGTGTCTGGCATCAATATGTCATTCCACATATAGGACTGTGCACATGTCTTGAGCTAAATCGAATTTCTTCATAATAAATTGCATTCTGTAGATTAAACTAAAGAAACAGGAACAAATGTTTTACTGCAACAGGCTGCAAAGTGGTTGCTGCTGAGGTTGTTACGTAAACAATACATTTTTCAATTGTCTTACCTCAGCAGCAACCTCATTTCCCCTCTCATCTGTTCTAGCAATCAGCATCATGAGTAAACTAATCACTGGTGTAAGAGCCATTTTGGGACATGCTTTATATTCTTCACACGTGCTTTGTTTTGTTAAGTTTATGTAATGTGATATTGAAGTTCTTACAGTAGGCAATTTTTGTTTTGGACAGGGCATATAGTTTTGTATGATGGGTGGCTTAAATTAAGGTATGGATTGATTTGCACTTAGTTAAGAAAAAGTCTGCCAAAAAAAACATTAGTTGTGGATCGAAACAAGCTTTTGACCGTGTAAACATGTAAATGAGTAAAACTGTTTATGTAAATATGTTGTGGGCATAGCTGTGTAATGGACACAGTGTAAGGATTATGGTTTTAATGGATATTTAGATATTCAGAGCCTTATGATGTTGTAATAAAGTTTTCTTTCGACTGGTAAGTGTATTTTTGGGTTTTCATGTCTAAGTTGAATGTAAATCAAAATAGAATTACAGACTGCTGCCGTTCAAAGCTGGTTCAGTGGAAAAATGGCCACTACAACTGGCCTGATCATCTGCATCTGTTTCACACAGGTTCCTGTCTTACTTTAGATATTTTTTATACTTGAATGATTAATATGTCACTGTGTGGCTTAACATACAAAAAAACACACCTGAAACTGATCAGGTACAAAGAACTGCACAGAAAATGAGAGCCTGGAGAATTTTCCTCAAGCCTACATTAAAACTAAAAGAAAGTCTGACTCTTTGGAAGCAAAACATGGGGGCTCAAAACTTTTGCACAGTATTGTATATACAAGAGTAAAGTAATAAAGTGCACCGGGATGCAGGAGCGATAATTACGTGACAGAGTGTAAAGTTAAAATCAGTTTCCCCACCAGTTGTAAAACTACAATTTGATGAAGACCAACAGAAATGTGCTCTGAGGTTTAAGGAATATATTTTCCCTTATAAAAAGTTTTTCATTAAGCATTTTCTCCGATCTGTCTTTAGAAAAATGTTATTTATTAGTTAAGACATACATTGAATAACTCGAAGAGTATAAGAATGTGGTTGGAACAATGTGTGTCCCAAATCACACAAGTTCACCTTATTGCATTCAGAATCCAAAAGTTGAATAAAATTTAGTTGAAGCTTCACAATGCCTCATTCTCTAGTCTAGGCATCTTCCCTGATTTACTTTGGCCAGGGTACATTTCTGTTCCACATCTGTGTTTCAAAGTGCTTCCAGATCCCAGATGTTCCACTAACAATCTCGGAGGACATTTGGATTTGTTTTTGTATACAATATTACAAAACAGAATTTGAGGTGTGTTCCTTGGCCCTATTCGGTGTGGATTAGT
The DNA here is from genome assembly GCA_028565275.1 of Leiocassis micropogon. Taxonomy (NCBI): domain Eukaryota; kingdom Metazoa; phylum Chordata; class Actinopteri; order Siluriformes; family Bagridae; genus Leiocassis; species Leiocassis micropogon. Next base: position 5,868 of record JAOVVA010055458.1, read on the forward strand.
TTATCAAGAGGACGTCGGTAATACATTATTTACACATCACCTCAGTGATAAAAATCTCACACCCAGACAGAAATTTAATAACCCCAGGAGTAGTGAGTTTCTAATGGATTGGATTTAGTTTGAACCCAGATGTTTGGGTCATATGATCGTGTTCTGTACACAGCCTGGCCTTCATGCGGCCGGAGAGGCAGTGGAGTGGAGGAGAAACGCTGGCTGCTCTTTTACTTTTGGGTGAAACAAAGTTCTAGCAACAGTTTAAAAACACAATACAACAATAATCACATTGTATATGAGAAGTGTCTGTTTTGTTGAATGGGTTGGGGAAGGGTCACTGTTATGCACACCATGAGACTAAATACAGCATAGCAGCAGTCAGACATCTTTTATTCCCTAATGCGAGAGGATGTCTGGATAGAAAATCATGGATGTGTTTATTCAGACAGGAGTAAAATTATCAGATAATCCTCGAGTTTGGTCTTTTAAAAGGAAACAAAAGAGACCTGGCCGATCCGGACGGTAATAACAAGATGATCACAGAGGATCATCTGTAGCTTAGTCAGAAGTACTTAGTCATATGATTACAGCTCAGTATAATAGAGGAAGAAACATGGCGGACAAAGAGTTGAAAAAAAATGACACGCAAGCAAACAGTATCACATTCTGCATAAAGGATGAACTGAAACAAAGGAGAATAGGAAAAATGTTACTTTTATTTGTAGGTCATATTTATTTCATTAACTTTACAGTCCCAAAATAATTTATGTATTATGTATATGCAAAAGTAAAAAAAAAAAAAAAAAGGGTAAAAGGCAAGCTAAATACTGAGTGTTATATTTATTCAAAATGCTCAATTTATTTCACAATGTAATTAAACACACTACTAATAAATAGAGATGGGGGGAAATCGATTCAGTTAGGAATTATTTTTTGTGGCAATTCATGTATTGCCATACTGACTTTAATTTTGTATTTTTTTTTATTTATGCATGTACAGTATGCATTTGAGGTGGTAAAATATTGTCGTTCTTCTATAATCCTGCAGGTGGCACACTCTAAACTATTCACACCTTGGCAGAGAGCACATAAAACAGAAATGTGATCAATCACGATACAAGAGTGTCGCAATATATCTCGCTTCTGTCCTAACACTATCACGTTTGTATTTTTTGCAATTTAGATGACAGAACATACGTTTTGTAGACTTAAAACATTACATTTTGCAGAACTCGCTAAATATGTAAAAAATACACCAGTGTATACAGTACTATACTACCCACATAGAGATGATATCCCGTTATATCTCAATCAGAAAAAAAAATTATGTTCTAGTTTATTAAAAAAACAAATAAATGTTTAAATTGTTTTTTTTTTTTGCTCATTCAAACTGTTGCTTGCTCCCTAGTCTATTTCTAATTGGCCCTACCTCTGACAGTGTGACACAAAACCAGCCATTCAGAGACCGGAGGAAGCTAATTATGATTGACAGTTTCCGATAATATGTTCTGCAGTAGTGCCAGTACACACATCACATCACATCACATCACATCACATGACACACACACACACATTCAGGCAGTGCTACCTCAAAAAACTTTTTTTTCTGATTGAGATATAACGGGATATCATCTCTATGTGGGTAGTATAGTATAGTATAGTATAGTATAGTGATTTAGTCGAGGCTAAAGAAATCATTGTGGTGAATGGGAAGTCCATATTCAGTAGTGGAGAATGAAGTATTCAAGAACACGTCTGAAACTACAGATGGATTAAAACACAAATAGTGTGTGTATATATAATATATAGGTCAGGTTTTTGAAAAGTATTACTTGCAACGTTGCTGCACTTTGGTTCTTCTTTGCATGTTCAGTAAACCATTGCCAGAATGGAGGCAAAAAAGGACTGGCTTGAACACATGTGCAGAAGGATATTTCTGCACATGTGTTCTGCAGGAATACATTGTTGTCACTGGACTTTTAGTCAATTTATAAATTCAGGTAATCGGGGCAATTTTTTGTCTGATTTGTTTTAAGCAGCTAGATTTCTTACAGGTTTTGAAGGTTGCGTAACTACTAACAGTATGTAATAAGTATTGAAATTCTTTGTAACTTTTGTTGTTGGTTTGAATGATTCATTCATGGTCTTGTCTCATACAAAGCGATATATATATAAGAAAAGATTGTATATCTTTTATATTATAATATATATATATCTTTTCTTTTTCCCTGACTATTTTTGTGCTCCATCCTCCATTCCGGTAGGTGGAGGTACTGTATAACTCAAAAGAAGAAGTGATAATAGATTAATCAATTCTGTATCGAAAACTGATACAATTAGTCAGTACAATCAATTGAATTGAATCAACAAAAGATCTATTAAATTGCATATTTGGTTAAATTGCATGATCTTTAATCATATCGTATTCGCCATGTTTAGTTTTTTTTTCTTGATACAATTTAATTCACATCATCCCATCCGTACTTAGCAGTGCTGCACTTATTCCCACTTATGACTAAATAATAATATAACCAGCAAGTATACGTTGCCTCTTTGACTAAAAATAGTGACCCCTAGTTGACCTCTGAAAATGTTTTTTTTTTCTCGATGATTAAAGGTTACGGTCAATACAAAGTTTGAGAACTACTTCCAAAGCTTGTGCTATGTGTAGCCAATAAGATTTGCCGATACAACACACTCATTCAGTGTACAGGTGCTTCTTGTTCTTGTGGGCTCATATTTAGGCTACAGTGTATGAATTTCTGAAAGTTTTGGGACATTTTTGGAAGTCTTTCTGTTTTGATGGGTTGAGGAAGCTTTCCTTTAGTTTGGAAATATAAAAGGTATGCAGCCTCCTTTCTAACTACTTTCTATGGGCGACCTTGAATTCGTTACCAATACAATACATACTTTACACACTGCACAAAGTGTTACAACTAACATTAGTTTTACACACTTGTTTGTCCACAAAAAGGTAATGTCCATGCATACAACCAAATACAACGAAGTGAGTAGAACTGGGTGGATGGGACTGTCAAAGTGAGTAAGCCGGACTAACAGCAGAAACCCAGACAGCCGGACAGTGAATAAGCAGCAGATTTGTGTTTGTCCTGGTTGCTAATGAGTCTACAGATTTTCAGATATTTTTATCCATAGCAATTTACAAAAACTGAAACAGAAAAGGCTTAATGCATCTGCAAGCATTCATAACTTGGGAAACAAAAGGCTTTATACTCACCAGGCCGTACCCAATATGATGATGTTACAATACTTGAGTGCACTGTGATTCTTTATCAAAGTTGTACAAATATTCCAATTCAGTGTCACATTTTTTTTTTTTTTTGATTTTGTCACAATTCCAAACTAACTTGGTAAACAATATGCTAAGCAATGTGTGAATACTTTAGACTACACTTACACTTTGTTGCCTCACACTTTGCTCCCTATATATAAAATGTTCTACTGTATGCTGCTCTTCGTAGAGATGCATTCATATTGAGATATAATAGCATCATTAAACATTCTTTTTACAAAATGTGTATGCCAGCATATGAAACTAAGTTGCCAACTTTTAATAAAAAAAAAACTTCTTGTACCAATTTCAAATTTCCCTCTGTTTGTTCAAAATTTGTCACTTTTAAACATAAAATATTTGTTAACTAGAGCAAACTTGTAAACACTGGCAAAGTCCGTAGTACACGTGTAGGCATATATTTATATTTTAAAATATTTAAATAGTTATATAATAGTTATAATAGTTTATAATATTTAACAATTATGTTGTGTGTATATATGTGCGTTAATTTGTGCAGGAAAAGTTAAACTGAAACTTTTTAGTAAGGGATATTTAAAGGATTTAAAAAAAAAAAAACATTTGCACTATGTTATAGATGGCCCAGTTTTTGCACAACTCGGTGAACCCCTCTTCCTCGACAGATTAACTGTCTTTTATATCGTTCATGAAATGAAATGTCACCACAAACCAGAAGTCAACTCAGGATACTCTTCTTAAATTTGTGTTCCTTCCCCATTTACAGTATGTAATGTCAGATCAACGTGACTGCAGACATCATCAGAAATAAACACACTTTAGCTTTGTTTCTTTTCTTTCTTTCCATTTTTTCATATTGCTTGCTTTGCACCAGTTGTTCTACATTGCTGTAACTATAACAGTAGCATCAGACCCAATACATGTGTTTAGTGTCTTTATGGATGTGATATAAAAGGTTATATGGATGTCCTATTTCTTTGCTGTGAGACGTATGGGGATGCAGTGTTCCATAATCATGTTGTGAAATGTGAATTAAATATTTTCTGGAAGTGATGAACTTCTTCTTGATATATAATTCTTTGTGTCCTTGTGCTCCATTGGAACGGATGAATATGGAGACAGAATGAGGCTGAATGGTTTATTTCCTCGGGGTGTCGGACGTGTGCAGTCTAGAGTTTGGCTGCAGTATCAGGTGTAGATAAGTGATGGTGGGGGTGAAGAGGGCCTGCACTGCCAGGAAGAGACTGCTCTGATGTTCTTAGTATCAGAAACCCAAGCCTAGTGTTAATGGCCGAGTGTTTTGTGATCTGGTGCCAAACTTTTGTGCGAAGGCTGTCCTGGTCTATCCAAACTATGGAGGTGGGACAGGGGCTCTTGTTCTGAAGTAGCCAGACTTTCAACAATGTTGCTGCTGCAAGCTGATGTCAAAGTGCAACCCTTTTAATATCATATCCTGTTATATGATAGGAGAGGAAGCCAGAGGTGCTGTACACCCAGTAAATTCAGAGTGGTTTATTTTCTCCAGAAAATGTGATTTAGTTGCCAGCTGTGAAGCAGTGAAACCTTTTATAAGTTACAGTTATATTTCGAAAGCGTGCAATCTCGCCATGTTCTGTCAGAAACCTTAGGGTTCAATTCAGTTGTGAAGTTGGTGATTAAAGTATAAACGAGTTATGAAAGCTTTTTATAAATTAAATGTTCAAAGTTTAAAGTTCTTAAAGTTAAAAATTGTGACACTTCAATCGAATCGGCACCTAGATATCATTGTAATATCGTATTCTCAAAAGCAAAAAGGGAAAATAAATGGTGCAAATGATCTAAACACTGACAACCAACGACAAATTTGACAATGAAGCAAATTCTAGGTTAAAAAAAAAAAAAATCTTTACAGTTATAAAAATAGAAAAGGAACACCCCTATAGGTATTGTTATATCCAGTAAAAAGTTGGGTATGTTATGCATTCTGTCAAATTCTGCGCATTTTGCTGCTAATTCATGCCTACACAATTAGTGCTATCATGAAGATACCCTCAAAACCCCCTCTTTCTCAAAAAGAATAAAACCCTAAGCAAGGTAAATGAAAATAAGAGCCTGGTTAGATATTGAAGACAACCATGGTTTGTGAAGACCACAGTGTGGTGTTTTGTGCGGTGAGTCACTGGCCGCCCCAAGCATGTAACCAGCAATTAGAAATATCCCCCTGTATGGGAAGGCCACCATTTTCTTCAATTCTTTAGTCGTCTTTCTGTTAGTCTTCACATCTGATGCAACTTCCACAGGACACAGTGTGGCTTTTATCTTTTGTACACATTTCTGGCCATAAGCTTAGGATGTTGCAATCTGATTGGTACTCTGCACTTCTGGTTTTGAGTGGGACAACATTTTGACCATTAATATTTAATTGGGCCAACTTTAAATTACTTAAATGTTTAAGGCTATGGTTTATTGAACAGAAGGTCAGGGGTTCAAGCCCCAGAACCACCAAGCTGCCACGATTGAGCCTTTGAGCAAAGCCCTTAACTGTCTTTACTCCAGGGACACCGTATCATGGCTAAGCCTGCGCTCGGACCCTGACATGCAAAGAAAATAATCTCACTGTGCTGTTAAGTATATGCCTGCTTTCTTTTTATTAATTAACCTTATGCAACGTCTCAACATTTTGATTTTGTATTGATGATGGGAGAGTTGAAACACTGTGTAATGTATTTTCCAGTACACCCCCAAAGACCTTCAGATGGGTTAGTGTCATGGCCTTATACCCCTATCTCACCTATGTGGTTTGACTCGCGATGAGATGCGATGTTGGGCACGTGAGCCGCCACGATTGCCCGCTGATGTTGCACCGACATTCCGCAAAGTTCTGCAAGGTCCGCGAGCTTCCGCGAGGACCCCTCAAAAAATTCAACATGTTTAAAACATGTTTATTTTTTTGCGCGGAAAGATGAAAACGTAATCACAGCGCCAAACTCACGGTAAATCATGATGAACCCTACTTACGGCCACCATGCGAAACCGCGTAGGTGAGATAGAGGTACTACTGGCCAATTTATGTATAAAAATGATTGCTTATGCTTCTTGTATACAATTTGAGTACTGGAGTTTTCCTGTTCTGGTGATTCTCATCATATTGTGTGTGGATGTGTGGATGCTCTCATTTTCAAAATTAAACATTTCTGTCGAGTTTTTATGAAGCAACTTCACAAAGTGATCTCTGATGGTCATTCATGATTTTCCTCCAACCACATTACTTTTATGAAGCTGACAGTTTAGCAACATCCTTCCTGGTTTTATTAACATCCTTGGCAGTTCTTAACCCAAATCTTTTTGCTTTTTGAAATTCTTTTTTTTAATTATTTTTTATGCTTTATGGAGGCCAAAAAATTTGACACTTCTGAAACAGAGTAACATCTTTTCCACAATCACAGGATACGTCTTCAATTTAAGAAATGAGAAACCTGCTCACTGCATCAATAATAATAATAATAATGATGATGATGCATTTTATTTATAGGCACCTTTTCAGTCACTTAAGGTTACCATACAGAATTCAGACAAGCAATAATAACCATAAACAGCAAATAACAATAGTCATTTAATAAGGGTTAAAATAATGAAACATATAGATCTCTGCCGTAATTGAAGCCTCTTAAATAACTACCTGTTTAAATCCAAAAATAAATTTTTAGTACCAGGCAGTGTACATCTAGTTTGTCCTTGGGGTACTGTCCTGTCTCCTGCAACACGAGGGTGCAACCAATCAAAAGCCACCTTGTTGCTTTTACAGGGTAGGAAAACATCATGGCTGGAAACTTTAAGTAATATTAAACATGATTCATCACTGACTGCATCCCTAAGCTGAGAGTTGTCTTTTCTCATGGGATTTGTTTTAGGATCCACCTATCCTCTAAGTCTACCTGCTTTTTTAGTGGTGTGGACGTGTGCTTCACTTGAAGAAATGATGTGCAGGAACATGAATGGAAAGAAAATTCCAGTCAAGCACTGACCTAAGCAAGTGCAGTAGGACCAAGTGTGCATTATCCTCTATGTAGTAGGACTTGGTAATTAAAAAAAAAAATACTCATCACTACCAAGGAAAAAAAATCATGAAAACTGATTACATCACCTGCACTGTGAAACCCCATGTGTATGTCTTTTGTAGAGGCCGGTGTTCATGGTAACCCATTCTTTATTGATCAAATGTTAATATAATTATACAGTCTCCATTAATAAGTTAGTGTATTTTAAACTTTATTTCAATATTCATTATTGCTTTTAAGTGACCAATAATAAATGTTTAATGGATCGTAGTAGAGAGTGCTGTTGTGTGGAATATCCATATTGTGAGGAATAAGCTGTGCTGATATCCAACACAACAGCAAGACCATGAGTGTGGTATTGCTTTAATACAGTAGCATTTATCATCAACAGATTATGATGTGTGTCGTTATTTAACCGGTTATTTTGCGCCGCCAACACGCGTCTGTCTGTAACCGGCACAAAGAGCTAACCGCGATTGGCGAAGCTGCCAACCGACAGTCAGTGTAATTAACAGGAGTGAAAGTAGTTTTAAATTATTACCTGTACTGTGTAGCCCAGGGTGAGGAGAATAAACTATGGAGGTGGTGGACAGTCCTGTAAATCTCCCAAGTTTCTCTATATATTTCCAGCTTCCATTTAACTTGAGGAGTTAAATGCCAAATAGAGTTTAATGGAAATCTTGTGCACCTATATAGAGTCTACAGTCCTTTGTCCCACACACCAAGTATTGCCTGATCAAAGGAACTCCTGAACCCGGAACTTGGAGAGCAATTTGGAATTCAGCTTTGTAGCTGTAAATAAATAAATAAACAGACGTTTCAGAGGCGATATGGAACGAGTTAGAAACAATTATTAAGGAGCCTTTTTATATATATATATATATATATATATATATATATATATATATATAAAGATGACAATGTTATCTTAAAAAAATCTGGTCTT
>JAOVVA010055509.1:0-14112 GCA_028565275.1 Leiocassis micropogon
ACTGAACAACAGGTCTTCACTTCATAATACACCTGGCCATAAATAAAAATGAATATTTAGGCCTAAAAAGATGCTTTTAAATTCATCTAAAATTGTATAAACCTGCAGCCTGTGAAAAAATGCAGACCTTTATCTAAAAGCCAGACCGACCAAATTAATCATTCACTGCTGAAGTAGTTAAATATGCTTATACTGTAGATATGTATGTTACATTTTAAAAGTACAATCAGTAAAGTAAATTACAAACTGCATGTAATGTTGTAAAATATGAATTAAACAGTATTAGACACAAATATTGTAGTAGTATATGCAATGAAAAATCTATTTACACATGAGTGCTCAAATGTAAAGCAAACGCAATTATTAATTTATTGTGCATATTTAACTTCATTCAGCCGTTTAAGTTATATGAAAAATAACTTAAAAAAAAAGAATACAAAAGTGTATAATCTTTAATAAAGTTAGCCTAATATAATATTGTTTCCAATGCTGAAGCAAACATGATTTTGTTTTAGTCTATACGCTGAATACAACGCGACAGCGTGCTCCGAGGTGAACCCCCACAGACCCCAGTTACTGTAATCTCTCTTGTTGTAAGGGCACTGTGGCCATGATTATTTTTTGTTCATGTAGTTTTGTTGGTAGACTTAGTTTCCCAGAAGGTACCTCGGTCAGGTGGTAACGAAGCTCACCTGAGCCGAAGTAGCTTATTAGAGATGATATAAAAAGCTGTTAGTTCTGGGAAACTGGGTCGAGCATTAAGACTGCTTAGTGGGCATTTGTTTAGTGTTTTGTTTAAAAAAAAAAAGGGATTTATGTTTAAACTGGCTCTGAAGGCGTGGGCTCTGTTATTTGTAGATAAGTGCATTTACTTTAATTTGTGTATGATGTGAGTACTGTTTATTGTGTCTTCTGTCCTCTTGTTTCTAGGTTTTCCCGTTGTCTCTAGTGTCTCTCCCTGTCTTTAGTTTAGGCTCTAATTTAGGTATGTTCTAAGCCTGAGTGTGCTCGAGAAGTATGCGTGTGTCGCTCGTAGGAGCGTGAATGTGTGGTACGCCTGCTCGTAGGAGCACAAGTATGCGTGTGTCGCTCACTGCGATGTGGTGAGCCGGCACGCCGAGTTAATCGGCAAGCTAATCGCGGCCACCTCTACTCCTTATCAGCTACTGAAATGCAGGCGATGGAGGAGTATGTAACCAACGCTTTCCAGCAAGGAACCATCCGGCCCTCCTCTTTGCCTGCCGCCGCGGGGTTTTTCTTCGTAAAGAAGAGGGGCGGTGAACTTCGCCCATGTGTCAATTATCGGGGGCTCAACAACATCACAATCAAAAACCGACACCCATTGCCTCTTACCAACTCGGCCCTGGACGCTCTCTCTGGTGCCACCATTTTCACTAAGTTGGACCTTCGGAGCGCCTACAACTTGGTGCGCATCAGAGAAGGCGATGAGTGAAAGATGGCTTTCATTACCCCCACAGGACATTATGAAAGTTTAGTGATTCCATTTGGACTGTGCTATGCCCCCGCCGCTTTTCAACATTTCATTAACGATGTCCTCCGGGACATGCTTGGCCGGTGGGGATTTGTTTACCTGGACGATATCCTCATCTACTCCCGCAACACTGACGAACATGTTCAGCATGTCAGAGCGGTCCTAAAGAGACTACTCGCCCACCAACTGTATTGTAAGTTAGAGAAGTGTGCTTTTCACAAGCGCTCCACCACATTCCTGGGCTTTGTCATCTCGCCCCAGGGTGTGGCCATGGACCCGCAGAAGCTAGAAGTTGTGCGTCATTGGCCCCTACCCAAGACTCTTAAGCAACTTCAATGGTTTCTCGGGTTTGCGAACTTCTATCGTCGCTTTATCCGGGACTACAGTACAGTTGCCGCGCCCTTAACCGCTCTGACCCGTCCCACATCTCTCCCTTTCAAACTCAACTCCACTGCCATCACCGCATTCAAGGAACTCTGCAATCGTTTCACCACTGCCCCAATTCTTCTACATCCTAACGCTAACAAACCATTCGTTGTGGAGGTGGACGCTTCAGACGTGGGCGCTGGGGCTGTTCTCTCGCAATGAGGTCCAGTTTTTTCTTCAAAAAATTTGACACCACTCAGCAGCGATACGGGGTAGGGGACCGCGAGCTGCTGGCCATAAAGTGGGCTTTCGAGGAATGGCTCCAGGGCACCAGGGAGCCATTCATCATCTGGACTGACCATCAAAATCTAATCACTATCAGGAATCTAAAGCAGCTGAACCCAAGACAGGACCCTCCAGTTTATCCAACGCAACTTCTGGTGGCCATCCATCGCGAGGGACATCAAGGAGTTCGTCCAGGCATGCCCAGTGTGCACCAGGGCAAAAAACACCAACCAACCAACACCAGGTGAACTACAGCCACTCCCAACGCCTCGATGGCCCTGGACGCACATTGCCGTCGACTTCATCACGGGCCTGCCGGTCTCCGAGGGAAAAGACACCATCCTGACCATCATTGATCGGTTCTCTAAGGCCGTGCACTTGGTGGCCCTCGCCGGACTCCCATCAGCCAAAAAAACAGCTGAGCTGATATTAGAGCACGTAGTCCGTTTGCATGGGTTCCCAAAGTTATGAATTCTGTGTCTCTGTGTCATGCAATTCTCCTTGTCTCCTGGTCTGTGGTTTTCCCTGTTTAGCTTAAATGCTGTTTAGCTTCAATGCTGTTTAGTTTAAATGCTGTTTAGTTAAATTACTGTTTAGCTCCAAGTCTTCTTTAGCTCCTGGTTTTCTTTAGCACCTAGTCTCACTTAGCCCCTTGACAGGTTTAGCTCTGTCTGTGTAGCTCTCTGTTTTGGTTAACTCCTTGTTTAGTTTAGCTTCGGTTACGTTTAGTTATTTATAGTTATCTCCTAGCCATGTTAGCTTTTGTGTTTAGTTCTGTTATGTTTATCTCCTAGCCCTGTTTAACCTCCTAGCCCTGTTTAGCACCCTTGTTGGCTTAGCTCCTGTTTACTTTAGCCCTTGGTTACGTTTAGCTCATGTTATGTTTTGCTCATTGTGTAGCTCAAGTTATGTTTAGCCCACGGTTTAGTTTAGCTCGTTTGTCAGCTTCTGTTTGATGTGCTAAGGTTCTGTTTTTGTCATTAAAAGACTCTTTCCAAGTTCTCACCCTTGCCACTATGCCTCATGTCAAGTCCACACCCTGTACTCGTAACACTTAAACTGTAATAAAGTGGCGGGCACATAAGAAGGTTGAGTTGACAAGTTTAAGAATTAAATTCCAAGTATCATCTGACAGTGGCAAATTTAGATCTTTTTCCCAAGCAGTTTTAATTTTACTCTAAGAGGTGTGACTCAAACCCATCAATCCACCATAAATAGTGGATATTAGGCCTTTACACAGCAGGGACAAACAGAGGAGATTATCTAGAATATTTGCAGCAGGAGCCTCAGGGAAATTTGGTATTGAAGAGCGAATGAAGAGTCTTACTTGCAGATATCTGAAAAAATGAGAATGTAAGTTAAACCTTTCAGAAAGCTGTTCAAATGATGCAAACCTATGGTCAACAAACTGATCTTTGCAAAGCTTAATACCCTTATTGTACCATTACTGAAAGACTGAATCATGTAAAGAAGGTGGGAAGAGATGGTTAGAGACTATAGGACTGGAAAGAGAAAAGCCCAGAAGACTGCTGTGCTTTCGGAACTGAGCCCATACTCTCAAGGTATGCTTAATAACTGAATTATTGATTTAATTGAGGGGATGGAGTGCAGGTTCAAGGAATGCAGAGACAGATGTTTTTGACAGATTTTATCTCCATTTCCACCCAGGAACGCTGTTTAGGGTGGTTATGGAAATATGCCCAAAAGATGACACATCGAATGTTTGCTGCCCAGTAGTAAAAACGAAAATTAGGTAGAGCCATCCCACCGTCTCTCTTTTAGATCTTTGAAGTATCTTTGAAGATGTTTACCTTTCCAAAGGTAAGATGATATAATTGAATCTAAAGCACCAAAGTAAGATTTGGGAATAAAAACAGGTACAGACTGAAAAAGATATAAAAATGTATGAAAAATACTTATTTTAATGGCATTAATGCGGCCCACCAGGGACATGGACAGTGGTGACCATTGTCCCAATTTTATTAGGTTGTTGAACTTTTTTGTTTGGTTCAACAACCTAATAAAATTATCTTTAAAAAGGTGTTCATGTTTCCTTGTAATACCAAGATAGGTATACTGATTTTTCACTATGTTGAAAGGAAGATTGTGCATACCAGTTGTTAGGGCTGTATTATTTAACAGAAAAAGTTCACTTTTGTGCAAATTCAATTTATATCCTAAAAAATAGCTAAATTCACTGAGCAATGACAGCAATGGTGGCAGGGAATTGGATTTGATATAAAAAGTAGAAGATCATCTGCATAAAGGGAAACTTTATGTTCTTCTCCCTGCCTCAAAATCCCAGATATATCCCTGCAGCTATGGAATGCGATTGCTAGTGGCTCAATGGCAAGGTTAAAAAGAAGTGGGCTGAATGGTTGAGACTGCTGAGCATTTGTCAGAACTGACGCAATAGGGCTTGAATATAATAATTTAACCCAAGTGATAAAACTTGGACCAAAATTGAATTTTAAAAACTATTTTATATATATTAATTAAATATTAAATATTAATAAATACTCCCATTCCACACGGTCAAAAGCCTTTTCAGTGTCCAAAAAAAAGGACACACTCAGGGATCCCTCTCTGATGGTGTGTACAGGATATCCATCAAATGTTAAAGTAAGAATAGCGATTTTTGACAAAACCGGTCTGGTCCTCAAATATAATTGAGGGTAGAACATTCTCTAATCTACGAGCTAAGACATTAGCAATAATTTTAACATCCACATTAAGAAGAGAGATTGGTCTATATGAAGAGCACTCTGTTGTGTCTTTATCCCTCTTTGTTATAAGGGTGATGCGATGCTCATTAAATGACGCGGGCAGCTTACCTTGCTTAAAAGATTCAGATAGAACCAAAGCTAGTTGTGGTGCAAGGTATGAGGAGCATGAATTAAAAAAAACTGCAGGGAAGCCGTCAGGACCCGTGGACTTACCAGATGGCAATGATGAGAGAGCTGAAATTATTTCCTCTTGTGATATGGGCTCTTCTAATCTTAATCTAGAATCAGGGGACAGCCCTTGTGAAGAAAAAATGTGCTAAGTATACTTGCAGCCATACTAATTGTCAGTATACCTTAAGTGTATTAATGATTAGTTAATTTGAAGTGTGCTATTTCCGACATACTAATTTTGTGCTAAACATATTTTAATTGTAATTAAGTTGTAGTAAAGCATAACTTTAAGTGTATTTAGTGTACTTTTATGTGCTCAATTGAGACAACTTTAAGTATACTTAGTATACTTAAAGTATATGGCTGTGTGTGTACTAACTTACGTACCTGACAGTAATTAATGCAATTTAAGTATATATTAAATGTATTAAAAGTACTGTCTGTACATTACAGCTATTTTTACTGTGTTACAAAATACATGATTAATATACTATGAGTATATTCTTATTGTAGCAGTAGCATGCTGTTATACTTCTGGTCAATTACAAATACTAAAAAAGTACACTTTGTGGTTAATACAGATATACTTTATTATATCATACAGTACACACAACCTTCTATACTACAGTATTGCAAATGTGTTACCAGTACACTAAAGGTGTTTAGGATCATTTACAAATGCTAAATGTATTTTCTACACTATAACATGTTTTTGAAACACATTACATCAGTAATTATGAGGGAGATCTTATTCATGAGTTCAACAGATTTAATTTGCACAAGGTTACAAAAAAGCACTACTATAGTTTATTTGTGTTTAACAAAACATGTTCACAAACACACAAATTAAAATAAATTTAACTGTTGTCTGAACACAGACAGACATTAGTATTAGAATATACAGGGACAGTATTAGTTTAAACCTGGTGTGTTGATTCTAGCTGTAACACAGAGACTGAAAACAGGCCGAGAGCTACGGAGCCATTATACCACAAGCAAACAACACATTAGACAATACATTCTATAGCTTAAAGTATGTACTTAATTAAAAATTACCTAACAAAAACCATAAAATTTACCTTATGTTGATGAAAATAAAATATCGTTACAAACTAACACGCAATGACGCAGCTTCCAGCCGTTAATTCAAACTAGAAGTGGAGGACTGGGCAGCCAATCAGGAAACACATGATTGGCTGGTGTTGCGCCAATTCTAGTCACTGGTTGGCTGGAATAGTTGCAGGGTTATAATGCTGCTGCAGTTTGTGCAAGTGTCGCTTTATGATAGTGAGCGCACAGAAGAGTGAGAGAGTGCAAACATAAATAATCTTGAATGGGCAAAAACGATTTTCAGCGCACAAAAACGAGTTTGAGAGAGAGTAGTGCACTAAATATAAGTACATTTAAATTTAACTGATAATATACTGAGACTACCGAGTATTAAAAATTGTATTCTAATGTATACTTTCTGTACATTTGTACAATGATTATTTCAAGCATATATTTTTTAAATATACCAAAAATACATTGAAAAACAAAGTTTAAATAAATATACTTTGGAAATTAGACCAACCTTTCACTTAAAGTATATTTTCCAATAATATGTTTTCGGAAAGTGTACTATAAAACAATTATTTTAAAGTATATTTAAAGTTTAATTCCAAAATTTTGTAAAAAGCATGATGTTAGTATACTTTTTATATATTAACTGATTGCAGTGTACTATCGAGGATTTCAATATATTTGTATTACACTAAAATATATTTTTTTTCACAAGGGAATGTTGGGATATCTAGTTGAGTCAAGAAATTCTCAACTGAACTATGGTCATTTGGGAACTCAGAAGTATGCAATCGAGAATAAAATTTCCTGAATGCATCATTAATTTTAGAATGATCGGTAGTGATGGTACCATCCTCCATCCGAATTTTTGTAATGTGTTGCTGTGCTCTAAATCCTCTTAACTAATTAGCTAAAAGTATCCCAGATTTGTCACCATGAATGTAAAATTGGCTCCTACTCTTTAATAATTGACATTCAATTACATGTGTTGAGATAAGTGCAAACTTAACTTGCAATTCTACACGGTTTTTATATGGATCAGGGATTTTGAATAGAGCATACTGCTGATCTATTTCTTTAATTTGGTTGGTCAAATCTTTTTGTTTTTTTATGCCTTCCTTTTCATATTTACAGTGTACGAAATTATCTGTCCCCTGTGGTAGGCTTTCAGAGCATCCCAAATAGTTAAACGGCACACTTCAGGTGTTTCATTTTTGTTTAAAAAAAAAAAATCTGGTCTTCCATAAATGTAATAAATTCGTCCTCTATCAGTAATAATGAATTAAAGCGCCAATATTTTTTTATTTGAGGGAGATCAGGGAGCTTTATAGACATAACAACTAGAGCATGATCCGATATCACAATGCTCTGATAAGCACAAGAATTAACCATTGGGAATAGTTGATTATCTATAAAGAAATAATACATTCTGGAGAAAGTATGATGAACATGTGAGAAGAAAGAGTATTTTCTCTTTTTTGGATGAAGTAGTATGGCGGATTTACTCAGAGGTATAGGATTGGGAGATGACCTGTTAAGTAATGGATCTAAACAGCAGTTAAAGTCTCCCCCTAATATGAGAGAGTATGAGCTCAGATCCGGAAGAGCAGAAAAAAAATGTTCAAATAAGGAGACATCATAATTAGGGGCATATAAATTAGCCAACACTACGTTAGTATTAAATAATTTCCCTGAAACAATGATATAACGACCATGCATATCTGTAATAACATTATGGTGCTCAAAAGAGATGCTTAGGTTAATAAGAATTGAGACGCCCTAGCTTTGGCCTGAAAGGTAGAGTGGTAGTGCTGCCCTCCCCAATGCGACATAGGCGAGAATTATCAGAACTGCGAATGTGAGTTTCTTGTAAAAATGCAAATGCAGCGTTAAGTTGTTTAAGGTGTGAGAGCACCTTTCTTCTCTTGACCGGATGGTTTAAACCCTTAACATTGTAGCTCAATAAATTTAAAGAACTATTCATTCTCCTTGAGAGAAGATGCAAACAAAACTAAATCACACATCATTCGAAATAAAGAAAATAATAACAGAAAAATAATAATAATCACTACACAAGTTTTTACACAGTACTCCCGAATCAGAAGGTCCTTAACCTGGTACCGGTGTACACGGAGAATGACCGGTTTAGGTCTCTGTCCTGAAGCGGGTTTGGATGCAGGTATACAGTGGGCCTATCAATCTTAGGCGGGGATGGCAGCGCTTCACTCCCAAACAGCTCGCACAAAAATTTTGAGAAGAACTCGGTAGGGAGTCCACCTTCAGTAGCTTCTGGAAGACCTAGGATACGCAGATTTTGTCTCCTGCTCCGGCCATCTAGGTCTACGACTTTGGCCATTAACTTAGAGTTGTTTCCTCGAAGATCAGTGCAGATGTTCTCCAACTCGCTCACACACTGGCTCAGGTCATCCGTAGCGAGTTCTAATGAGGGTAAGTGCTTACCATGGTCCTCTATTCGGGCTTGAATTTGGTCTAGTTTACTTTCCAATAAACTAAACAAGGATTTAAATTCAGCCGCTAACACTTCACTGTGTTCGTCTAACAGCACAGAAATAGCCTCGACTGTTAGAGCGGTCGCAGTGTCATCTTTTTTCCCGGTTTTAACACTCCTGGTAGTCATTATAAATGAAAAATAGGTAACCATGGGGTAGAGTACAAAGTTATTATATCCTAAAGATTTAATTTAACATAAGGGAATAAGGGGGTGAAGAAATTCGAAATTGTTGGAGCACCTATGTAACACATCTACTCCATGAAGTCCCCCAGCAGTTTTTTGAGTTTTTCATACCAAAACATACAGTACTGAAAAACACAGATGAGCAGGGTATAGAAGTGGATAAGGATGTCTTTCCAGAAGGTACAGCAGTCAAGGAAGTATGTTTTGTCATCTGGCCTCCTGGGTAAAATTGTGATCTGGAAAACAAAATTTTTGCCTCATTCTGCTGGCACACAAAAATCTTTTGCCACATACAAGTGACTTTTAAAAAATATTTTCACATTTTCACTAGGTGGAAATTAAATATAATAAAAACTTGAAATATTCTATAAAATTTACACTTTTACTAATATCTATAGTGCTAAAGCATAGCACAGACTGAAGCAAAATTATTTTAAGGATGACTGTTTTAGAAAGTTTGGACGAATTTGCCAGTAAAATCCAGATGATTTGTTGGAATAAAACTGTCCTATTTCCATGGTACACATGCATAAATGGTGTTTTTAAGCGGTTTTGTGGTGGTTGATTTTTAAAAAATATTTTTTGTTGTATATGCCTTGAATCCCAAATGTTTTTATTTGTGATCATCAGATTTGACTGTTCTGCAGCAAGATGGTGAAAAGCCCTCCTCCCCAACGAATACATTGTTTGTCTCGACCATCAGCAGTCAGTGCAGTGACAGAAGTGATTTTATCTCTAAAGAAAGTACAGTGGAACCTTGGATTACAAGCATAATTCGTTCCGGAAGCGGGCTCGTATTCCAAAACATTCGTAAATCAAAGCAAGTTTTCCCATAGAAAATTTTCCCATCTCTTGCGCTGCGGAGTGTGTGCGTTATGTGTGTGCGCGCACGTAATTTGACACCATGCTGGTTTACACTCTCTCTCTCGCCTTTACTGTAGTGTCTTTTTGTGTGTGTTTGTGAGGTTTCACTGTACTTTCACTGAAATTTCACAAGGTTTGTCAAGACACTCCAAATATTGTAGTCCACAGTTTCAGTCCTGCCATAGCCTTGAGGATCACCTTGTAAACATTAAAGGAAACCCCCAGCCATATCTCCTGGCCAGTGGGACTTCAAAAGCACAGGTTTCCAGCTTCTACAAAATCTTGGATAGAAAGCTTCTTTTATGTCAGTCATGCACATTCTTGGGCGTATTTGATGAGCTGTTCAAGTCCCACTTTGTGTTCAGTGTAAAATATGATGATGCCCTGTTCAGCCTGTACACATTTTTGCAGACTACTATTTACAATATTGATGTAGGTACAACAGAAGAAAGTCCAAGAGTCAGAGAGGTGAGAGCAAGGCTGTTGAACAAGCAGTAACTAGCTTAAGGCAGCTAAAATGTTGATGTGTTTTCTCTGCGCTTCATCCTTTGTTACAGCTTTACTTTTGTTCAGGCACCTAAAACTAACTCATGAAATGTATCCTGGGAAAGATTTGAGACTAAAATGTGGTCAAACAGGATGTTATTTACCATTCTCAAGTTATTCTGGATTTAGAAGACATTTGAATAAGATTCATGCTCCTACTGTTAATGCGTGTGTGCCTCATGAGACCCCTTCTGACCATGACACCCACAGTAATGATGATGCCCTGCACAGTAATTCTCAGCTCTTAAATGATGAAACACCCTCAACTTCATCTCAGTGCCAAAATGTTGAAGCAGGCCCTTCATGTGCAACTCACAGCAAGGATATGTGTGCTTCCGTTATAGCCAGACTTCTGGGGAGTAGTATAACAAATACTGTAGTTCTTTCTACAATTGAGAATTTACAGGAATTAGTGGAAGATTTGCAGTCTCGCATTCAGGAACAAGTACTGAACTTACGACCCACCCACAATCCCTCCAGATCAGCCATAGAGAAGTTGTTTAAAAGTTTGGACAATCCTTTTAGCCAGCTGAATTCTGATAGCAAATGGAAGAAATAATTTAGGGAAAAATACATCCTGTTGAACTGCACCTAGGAGTAAGGTATGACACCAGACGATGTAGTAAAACTGGAATGTATGAGGAAGTTCCAATCAGTGACAAATTTATATATATTCCCATATTAAAAACACTTTAATTTATTTTCAAGAATGAAAGTATTTGTGAGATGATGCAAATATGTACTCAGTCTGACAAATATGAAGACTTCTGTGCTAAAAGCTCATTCAAAACTCATCCTTTGTTTTCAAGTAGTAAGATTGCCCTCCAAATCAAATTATACAATGATGAATTTGAGTGTACAAATCCCTTATGCTCAAAAATGAACATACATAAAGTTGGCTGTCTTTACTTCATTCTTCGAAATCTTCCACCCAATGCAAATTCTGTTTTAATGAACATTCACCTGGTATCACTGTTTTATGCTAAAAAATGTGGAATTTATGAAATACAGAAACCCCTAGTCAAGGACCTGAAAATGTTAGAGACTACTGGAGTTGCTGTATATGGCACTCTTGCACAAATTACTGGTGATAACTCGGGTAATGCATAGTATTCTTGGATTTTTGGAATCTTTTCGAGCAAATTGTTTCTGTAAATTTTGCTTAACTGATAAATCTTCAGCTCAGTCAGTTTTCTCAGAGGTTGATCCATGTTTGACTTTAAGATCAGCTTCAGGTGAATTATTTTCACCTGAAACCATTTTAGTATTTTGGATTTTTTTAACACTATGAAAGAGTTAACTCTAGCTAAATACTGGCACAAGACCAATAGTGAACATTTACCATAAGGAAAAGTTGAAAAGAACTTCTAACTTTCTTAGAGTTCAACAGGCTTCGAAACCTCTATTGCCCTGCCGAGCTACGATTGTCCCCCTAGGCCCCTGTCAATGAGGTGGAGCTACAGCGTCAGATCTGGTTATAGGAACAAACGACTAATCTAGTACCTGGTTCCCTCCAATAGTTCCCTCAAGGTAGATGGCGCTTGGAGACGCATAGTTCTATCCATTAAGCTAATGATTAGAGGCATTAAACAAACCCCATAAAAGATCTTCGTTGATGATCAAGACAGTGGCCATGGAAGTTATTGGAATCTGATAACACTAGAATTACTGACTTTTTTATTTTCTGGTGCAAGTCCCGAGGTGTTATTCACCCCTGCTGAGATTTTCACAGTTCTTCAGCTCGATACTTTTGTTGTGCAAACCACCCATTACCTGTGAGGCCTGGCACATTTGCGCAGGGTTAGTAAATCTAGTGTTAATAAAAATGCCTCCTTGGCAAATGACTTAATCTTTATATTGCATGAGTATAATAACAATATTTAAAAGTCAATATTGTTAACTTTATTTTGGAAATCTCACTAGTGTTGACTTTATAATCTAAATATTACTGTTAAATCATGCATTATAATGACTTTAAACGACTTTAATGACTAAACAACTTTAATGACTAAAACGTTTTTGCCCTAACTCTCCTTCCTAATATGCATATGTATGGTATGTATTATTACATATAAATAGTGTCATGTCGATGTTTGCTACAGTACAGTATTAAATTATTTTTAAATACAACAAACAACTTTTTTTGTATTTAAAGAAAGTTTCTGTATTCAGTTTCTGTATAGGCCTATTTGCATTTCTATTAGCTTTTATCCCCATGTTTAGCACATATTAACGCCCAATACTAATACCATTAGATTCTATTCACACTAAGTACAAATGGTTTTGATATAGTGACTTTGATAACTACAGTCCAAGGATAATTACGAGTGCAAATAGTGATACTGTAGTTGTCTTAACTATTTCACAGTCGTTCGAGCTGGTGATCCGTGTTTTCTTTTTCATACTGTAAATGCAGTTAATACCAAAACATTCACACTATCTTTAGGTGGGGAGGTCCTAAGATATAAAATGCTGTATCAAACTAGCCTAACTACAGTGTATGCATTTGCAGTTCGTGTAAAATTGGTATTACACATTGGTTGCTGAATTTAATCTTACAACAGACATGGAGGCAAAGACATTCTATAAGAAAGTCGCAGTTTGCGCTAGCAAAAAGCAAGTGGTAAGAATCCATTTTTATTTACACTATTTCTTATTAAGTTTGTGTTATCCTTCTGTTTTAACCTCAAAATTGCTCTACAGAAATCTGGAAAGGAGAACAAGCCATGCCCAGGAAGGAAAGCAACAGCAGCAACTCGGCTTGTAAAAAAGAAAATCGGTATGTACAGTAATTGTTTTTTATTATAACACTGATAAACACTCATGTACAGTACGTGTCCATGTTGTAATAAAGGTATTAAATTACTCGTAAAATTGGTTTCTTCAGGCTGCACTGATTAAAAACCAGTGCCTCAGCAGAGTGAAAGTTTCGAAGCAGGAGTTAATGACTTTGACAAGAAAGCTTTTGAATTTGGAGGCAAGGGTTGGCTGGTTGGAGGAGTGTTTGAAAGAAAAAGCACACCAGTCTCGGCCGACGACAACAAATAGGGGCACCTCCACAGACGGCTTTCCCGCATTGATGTCGACTCTTTTGGAGACTTCCACTCTAGAGTCTGATGAAAATGAACCGTTTACTCATTATTCTGCATTAGAAGAGAAAACAACCTCAGCCAGCGGACACTTGGATGATGCAGATGTAAGTCTAGATTTTCCATCAGCGGCCTCTACACCCCTCGTTGACCGCACTTTCAGACAGCAAACTCTATCGGAACACATTTCGTCAGTGGACTCGCAATCAAATGCAGAACATTCAAACCATCGTCTAACAAATATGTCGATGGTTAGTTGCACACCAGTTCAAGAAAATTAGGGATTTTCTTCTGTGTCCAACACAACGTCCTTCTGTTTGAGACTGCCTGAAACACCAACAAACGCCTACATTATCATGTTCGTCGGTCTCTCATACAGGGAGTAATCCAACCTGACATAATTTTAAATCACGTTCCCCTGGAGACAGAGCAACGAATGTATCTGGATTCAACAGGACCAGATGGCAAACCAAGACCAGATCGTTTTGCTGTTCATCTGTTTAAACGGTTAATTCCTCTTTGGTGAATTTCGATGGTTCCAGGGGAAAAAATGCTTTGCCCCACAATGTGCGTCAAGCAATTTCTGATGCTGTTGCAAAGAAATTTCATGCCACAGCCCAGGACTGGAAGCAAATAAAAGGTAGAATTAACGAACTACTCAGAAAGAAACCATTAAGTTTTCCTCTGTTTTAGGGTGTTGTGCAACAAGCACTGTTTGATTTATTTACTGTTTATTTTTCCTATAAATAAATACTTGCTTTAAATTCTATACTGTCTTGTGATTATGTGAACAAACCGACAGGACATACAGGGCAT
>JAOVVA010055628.1:0-14108 GCA_028565275.1 Leiocassis micropogon
GGTGGAGACATTGGTGTTGAAGCATCCGTTGTGTGGAGATCTCATAACTAAGATCTCAAATAAATGGCAAAAGAGAACTAAAAATATGATTACAAAATGGCCAAAGGAGGGGACATTTGATGTGGCATTGTGTGAGGAAATGGAAACTTTGGTAAAAACCTACAAGACTGTGGCTAGAGAGGAAAAAACATGTGCAGAGGGAGTTGGCACAGAATAATAGAGGAGAAGCATTAGTTACATCTCCCCCGTATGTAAAGACAGAAGGTCAGTTCCCGATGCTTTAGGGAATGTTGTAATTTCAGGAGAAATGCAAATGGAAGGTCATGTAGATTTAGATGGAGACGACAGAGAACCGTGTGTGGAGTCAAGAAAGCATGATAGAAGTGAATAGAGGGGAATGCACACCGGTAGATTGTTATAAGGAAGTAAGGGCAGATCTATAGAAAGTGAAAAAGTTATGTGGAAAGGAGGATAAGATAGAGGGGGTGCAGATAAGTGGAGAGAGGATAGACAAGAGCACTAAAACACCAGGACAAGTAAGAAGTCAGAAAGACTGGACATAGGTCTTTGTACAGTGGAAAGGATGAAGGTGAAGAGGAGTTGTCATTTAATATAGGCAGTTGGAAACAGGGAAGAAACACTGGGAGACTTAGGAACCTAGGTCCACAATTCCCAATTTTAATTAAAGGTGCATGGGGACAATATGTACAATGGGCAACTCAAGATCTCGAGGGACTTGTCAACCGACTCCCTAGCATTCACGAGGGTGCAGGGAAATGGATTAAGGTCTTAGAATAGGAGACCTCAAGCAAGCTTTTATCAGTGGGAAATATGAAGGCTCTTTAGAAAAAGATTTTGGGGGGAGGAAAAAATGGAAGAAGTCCTCCATGCCTCTGACTTGAGTGAGGCTGTAGATACATACCACATGGATGAACTGTCATTGATGCTTACCGCCCTGTTGTGTGGCAGGCCTTGCGTGCCGAGTATCCAACTAGAGTTGACCCAAAGGCATTAAAGGGGGACCTGGAGGCATTTACAGCTTGAAAACTCTAATTACAGAAGAAACAGAGATGGCCCCAAGCAATCCTTCACCGATGATCTAGCCAGCTGCAGTCACAGTGATGACATCATCAGCAGCACTACCCCCAAACTCAGGGCAAAGAAACACTTGTGCTAACTTTCCACCAGAAATATGTTGGGGGTGTGGACAGGCTGGACATAACCGATCAATTTGCCCCACACATCCATGGCCCCAGCCCCCGAGGGGTGCGATGGGAGGGGGGTGGCAACAGCCTCCTCGAGATCAAGTTCAAGGCCAGTAAACAGATGAGGTGGTCCAAAACAGGGGTATTAGGGGTGCCCAGAGTGTTCTACCGGGGAGAATCAATTACCTATATTAACAACTAATGCTGAACAAGAACTCATGTTACAGATTGCGGTAGATGGGAAAAATACGCCCATGTTAATAGATGCAGGAGCAGTTTATACGTGGTTAAATTTAAGTCATGCCTCACATCTCCCCATGTCTGGGAAATTTGTCAAGACAGTAGGATTCTTGGGACAAAAGCAGTTAATTCCTATGCCCACTCCAGTCCGTCTACAACCTAACAATAAAAGTGTGACCATACCTGTATTAGTCTCAAGTCATACACCAGTTAATTTACTAGGCAGAGATGCATTATGTAAATTAGGACTGCAAATATGGTGTTCTCCAGAAGGTGTGTATGTTGACATTAAAGGTATTAAAAATCAAAGGGTAATGATTAAGCCACAAGCAAATGTGTATTGGATAGGACAGCTAGAAAGGGATGTAAGTCAAGTAATCCATAAGTGGGGGAAGTTCATTAAAGCACAGATTCCTGAAGCACAGTAACCCTCTTCAGCCTTTCACTGTACAATGATGTATGACCCAACAAAAATACTGACTTAGAACAGGCATAGCAGGAAGAAACAAAAGTGCACAAGGTTGAATTAATTACACAGTACATCATTATAGGTCGGCAAGGAGCAGCTCTCAGCATAGATAAGTGTGATTTTGTAAAGAGGTGGTTCAATGTAACTGATTCTGTTCCTCATGTGACATTATATGTAGGATAAAATTGCAGCTCAAAGGATTTTGGACCAATGATGAAGAAAGCTAAAGAAGTCCAGCGGGAGTCAACCATAAACCTGTTGATTTTTCATTCTGCAGATAAAAACTATATTAAAATCTTGTGTGGTAATAGCTTGATTGGTACTTCTCAGGAAGTGGTTATTAGCCACAAGTCACAAACACAAATGGCATCAGCATCTGAGGTAGTTGAGACTATCAAAAATGAGCTGTATAGGGAAATGGAGAGTCTGGTCCCACTTGAATTATGGTCTCGGCATGATATAGAAGTAGGCCTAATTAAATCAGCCAGCCCAATTCAAGTACAACTTAAACCAAATGTAAAACTGCCCAGAATAAGACAATATCCTTTGTGACCTGAGGCAGAAGCTGGCATAAAAAACACTATTGAAGGTCTTGTAAAAGTAGCTGTATTAGAAGAGACAACCAGTTGCTGGTTTCCCGGTGATCAAGCCAAGTAAAAACAAATGCCGTCTTGTGCATGATTTGTGGGCAATTAACAATATAACAGAGGATTATCCAGCAGATGTTCCAAATCCACACACACTGCTAACCAATGTCCCTCACAAAGCCAAATATTTCACTGTAATTAATCTTTGTTCAGCCTTCTCCAGTATTCCAGTAGCAGAAGAGAGTAGATATTTGTTTGCATTTACATATGCTGGTAAACAATATATGTACCAAGAATGCCACGGAGGTTCAAACACTCACTGCATATATTCAATCAGATTTGGAAGCTGATTTAGGAGATTAATGATAGAAAATAGCCTTCGTCAGCATCTGGGTTATTGTTTAATATGCTCACCATCACTAGAAGCATGTCATAGTGATTCCATTAAGGTACTCAGTAAGCTAGCGCAGGGAGGTCATAAAGTGTCCAAAGCTAAGCTGCAAAAGTGCAAGTCTCAAGATGAATATTTAGGGCGGCTAATTTCACATGGTACGATAGCCATAGCGCCTACCCAATTAGAAGGCACAAGTAAAGCACCACTGCCACAAACAGTTAAACAGTGGGTGACCTTTCTAAGCTTAACAGGCTTCAGTGCTGACTGGATTGAGTATGCAGTAAAAACAGCTCCACTGAGGGAAATAATGAGAGAAGAAGGACTGCAAAATCTAAGTGCTCAATTAAAATGGAACACAGATGCACTGTTAGCATTTGAATCTATCTGTATGTGGCCAACCGAGCTGATGGATATGCCTCAGCTGTATTAATGCAGGAAACCTGCAGTGGTAGGAAAAAAACAGTCTCTAGCCTACTACAGCACTAATCTAGATAATGTAGCACAAGGTTACCCACCATGCTATCAACAGGGTCTTGCAACTGTACATTATTCTTATGAAAAAGCATCTACGTTGACTATGGGTTACCCAGTAACCAATTATGCACATTATAAAGTTGTAAAAATTGATAGAACAAGGGAAATTTGCTCTAACTCAAGCTCGCATTCTAGCATATTCTTCACTGCTCACATATCCCGACACTAATATAAAGCGATGTGACACAATTAACCCAGCTGAACTGATCCCTTTAGCCTATGAAGGTGTGTCTCATGATTGTGTGGCGAATTCATTGGCATTTACAGTAGGTGCCTAATCGGAATGTTGGTTTTACCGTCGCGGCGCTCAGCGGCAGCATTTGGGTTTATGCTTTGCTGGCTTTTACCGCTGAGTGGCGCTATATAACTATAGACTGACGCCTCGGCATCAGTTAATTCTCTCAAGGGTTAATGAGCCGCGCTCCTTTAGAGCTGCACGTAGTAGCGAATAAAATAAAAGTGAAACATTGTAGGTAAACAAATTCATAATCACAGTACTAAAATTACAGTACAAATGTAGAATTCAAATAAAATTAAATATCATAAATATAGATTTTATCATGTATAATTAGAAAAGCTACACGTGTCGGGTTTTGTGTCTTCTTATATATTGTGTTCTTTAAATTTGTAGTAGATTTATTAACTGAAATAAATGACCATAAAATTAAAACATTGTCAGGACGTTCTATTGCGTCAGCAGATGTCGATATCATTCAGCTCTGCTTGTGTTTTTGCATTATTATAAGAATGAAATGTAGTAGGGTGTTATGATCATCATAATTTTCTTTAATAATAATGATCCCCGTTGCGCTGTATCACCGCTGGCAAAACCATATGAAATACAAGTGAAACATTAAACAAATTTACAATCGCAGTACTAAAATTACAGTACAGATTTAGAATTTTAATTAAATATAGGTGTTTCTTATTTGTATCGAATTTAAGCAAATTAAATGTATACCTTTATATCTAGCCTTTAGATTATATCATGTAACCCTAGCGTATAGCCAGAAAATAGACTCGAAGTGAATTATAGGCGCCATTTGGAGAAACAAGAGAATAATGAATAAACCAGTTGTTGGGTCAAAATAACCCAACCAGGTGTTCATTTGTAAATGACCAACTACATCTCATATGACCCAACATGAGCAACCCAACAATGTGTTTAAAGTACCCGAGATAACCCAGAAATTAAATAACAATAAACAGATACAGAGATGCGCTATATAATCGTTTATACTTTGTACAAATAAAATTGTCAGCTAGTGAACCTGATCTAAACAACATTTAACCAATGTTTTTTTTTTTTGGACTCATTATTGTAGAGTAAATATCAATAGCTCTTGTTCAGATTTTTCATAATTGTTGTTTAAAGTACTCATGTGGAAATTACCATCACTATTGTATTTCTTCGATACAACATTTTTTATGACTAAATTGTATTTTAAAACTGTGGCGAGTGAAAATGTCACTTTGCGCCACCTGTCGGTCATTTCACGAATGACTTTGAAATGCAACTGATTTATTTTGGCTGCTGTCGTTTTAACGCGGCGGTGAGCGTGATGGTAATAACCATTCCGATTGCGTACCTACTGTACTAGGTTACGGCCTGATCTTAAGTCTAAACCGATAGCTGAATCAGAAGTCACTTACTTTGTTGATGGGGCTAGTTTTAGAGAGCATTTAGGAAGTCACACTGGGTATTCAGTAATAATGAAGGTTTGATCATTGCACCAAGAGCACTGTTAGCATTTTGATTTCAGATGCTCATGGATTTGACCATTGTGCAAGAGGAGAGGTTGTGAGAAAAATCAAAAACCAAGGGTATTGGTCTCCATATCTGCATGCTATGGTTGATGAGTTCCTAGCCTCATGTGAGATATGTGTCAAGCATAATGTCAGGAAGGGAACAGCGACACCTATTGGCCATATACCGGTACCAGAAGGTCCATTTAAGCACTTGGTTATGGATTATGTGGACATGATAAAGTATGCTCGAGGCAAAAGGTATATGCTTGTAATTATTGACAGATTTAGTAGATGGGTAGAAGCAATGCCATCTGCAGATAGGGGGCAGGAACAGTTATCAAATTCCTCACAAGGGAAGTGATACCTAGGTTTGGAATTAATGAGGTTAATTAGATAATGGATCAGTGTTCATTCAGAATTGTAAAGCAGATACAGTTGAGAATTAAGCAGTCCCAGTGCTAGTACAAAACTTAACTGGGGTGATGCTTTACCCCTTGCACTAACAAGCATGCAAACTAACAGAAATACACACTTAACCCCGCATGAAATGCTTACAGGTCGACCCATGCCTGTGCCATTTTGTAGAGGCCGTATAAAGGCCCACCGCTAGAACAATTGCAAATGGAACTCAGATCTTATATGAATTAACTAACTGCCATACATAAGGCAATCTATGTGCAGGAAAAGAGGAAGGAGGCGGAGGAGGAAAAATGTGTCCCATCATTCCAGGAGACCAAGTCTATCTGCGAGTGTTCAGGAGGAAGGGGCATGAGCCCAGGAGGGAGGGGCCCTACAAAGTTTTAGCAGCTGCTCCAACAGCAGTCCAAGTGGAAGAGAGAACCACGTGGTATCATTTGAACCATTACACGAGAGTCCCCAAAATAAGTATAGGAAAAAAGAAGGGAAACTACAGACTGGTAAAGTGAAAAGAAGAGAGGAGGACCCAACATCCAACAGTAGCAAAGTGCAAAGAAATGAAATCCTTATTGGGAAATAACCAACTAATGGCACAAGTTGGATATCAAATTGCGCAGCGTTGAACACTCCGCTGCTCCAAATTAAGTATGAGAATCTGCTTGAGAGCAGCATCCACTTTTGATACAGACGAAACCGACTGACTGACTTCAACCAGTATTCCCCCTGACACAACTGACAGGACAAACATTTCTACAGGTTATATGTAACAACGATTCATGTCCTCTATGTTGTATAACTGCATTTCTGTTTAAACAAAACTATATTTCTTTTACAGATAAAACAGGAGCAGCAACAATTAATTAAATTTTTTATTAATATTCCTCAACAGGAAAAGTGCACTGGAAGGAAGCGAGCTGTAAACAAATTATGACAATACTGATGCCATTAAACAACTTTTTCATTTATTCCAGATACAGAAATTCACTGGAGCAGCTGATGAGTGACTTTATCATGTCTAATGAAATGTATGTTATTTATATCTAACCAAAGGCTTTCTAAAATTAACAGCATTCCCTAGACTACCCTTGTCTGTTGTTGCTAGGGCAGTGAATTGGGTACCCCGGTCCGATGTGATGTCCATTGGAAGTCCATGCAGCCGGAAAACATGCACGATTAAGAGTTGCGGTGATTTTGGCCGTAGGCAGGCCAGATAAGGGAACGAAATGGGAAGCCTTGGAAAAGCGATCAACTATCGTGAGAATGCATGCATTACCCTCAGTAACAAAGTCGGGGAGTCCGGTGACAAAATCTATGGCGATGTGGGACCAGGGCCTGTGAGGGATCGGGGGAGGTCTGAAAGAACCAGTGAGAGGTTTGTTGCTGGTCTTGCTCCTGGCACAAGTTTTACGAAGCGGTGTGTGTCTTCCCTTATAGTTGGCCACCAAAACCGCTGCTGGACCAGGGCTAACGTATGTGCCGTGCCGGGGTGACAGGCCAGTCTGGAACTATGTCCCCATTGCAGCACGTAGGGCTGTTTTGCCTCAGGGACAAAAAGCTTGCCTGGTGGCGCCTCGGGCGGGCTGGTGAGAACTGACGAGAGAGAGCATCTGGTTTAATGTTCTTGGATTCCGGGCAATAGGACAGGGAAAATTTGAATTGCGAGAAAAACAGGGACCACCTTGCTTGCCGGGAGTTTAAGCGTTTGGCCGTCTGAAGATACTCCAGGTTCTTGTGATCCGTCCAGACCAGAAAAGGGATTTTGGTACCTTCAAGCCAATACCTCTACTCCTCCAGGGCAAGTTTGACTGCCAGTAGTTCCTGGTCGCCAATATCATAGTTTCTCTGCAGATGAGAGTCGGTGGGGGAAGAAACAACATGGGTGCAGTTTATTATCCTTATTAGCCTTATTATCTTTGGGCGACCTTTGTGACAAGACAACTCCTGAATCTGAGGCGTCTACTTCGAACACAAACTGAAGGGAAGGGTCTGGCTGAAGAAGGATAGGGGCCAAGGTGAAGTGGCTCTTTAGGTCTAGGAAGGCCCTAGCAGCTTGTTCTGACCAGTCTCCAAGGTCAGGGAGATGCGTGGGGCGGCCACCAAGCTGTAGTTCCGAACAAACTGCCTGTAGAAATTGGCGAAACCCAGGAAGCGCTGAAGTGTTGTTGGGACAGGGCGGTCTGTGACGGCTTTCAGCTTGATGGGGTCCATCTGAATTTTAGACGGGGCGACAATGAAGCCCAGGAAGGAGACCGTGCTGCTGTGGAACTTGGCGAAACCCAGGAAGCGCTGAAGCGCTGATGTGTTGTTGGGACAGGCCAGTCTGTGACGACTTTCAGCTTGACGGATTTCATCTGAATTTTAGACGGGGTGACAATGAAGTCCAGGAAGGAGACCGTGCTGCTGTGGAACTTGGCGAAACCCAGGAAGTGCTGAAGCGCTGATGTGTTGTTGGGACAGGCCAGTCTGTGATGGCTTTCAGCTTGACGGGGTCCATCTGAATTTTAGACAGGACGACAATGAAGCCCAGGAAGGAGACCGTGCTGCTGTGGAACTCGCACTTCTCAGCCTTAACAAAGAGCTGATTCTCGAGAAGCCTCTGGAGTACCTGCGGACGTGCCTTTTATGTTCGTTCAAGGACCGCGAGAAGATGAGAATGTCATCCAAGTATACAAAGGTGAAGACGTTGATAAAATCTCTGAGCACATCATTCACCAGAGCTTGAAACACAGCTGGGGCGTTGGCCAATAAGGCATGACCAAATACTCTTAATGGCTAGATGGAGTGTTCAAGGCGGTCTTCCATTCATCCCCTTCTCTGATTCTGACCAGGTGATAGGGGTAGCGGAGGTCTAGTTTCATAAAGACTTGGGCCACTTGCAGGAGGTTGAAGGCAGTAGATATCAGGGGAAGTGGGTAGCGGTTCTCAATAGTGATGTCATTCAACTCTCTGTAATCAATGCAGGGACGTAGGCTGCCGTCCTTTTTAGCCACGAGGAAGAAGCCCGCCCCAGCGGGTGACGATGACGGCCTTATGATGCTGGCAGCTAGATCCTCGGAAATGTAAGTTGGGCAGAGAGCAGACTTCAGGCAAGAGGCCAGGCACAGAGGGCTCCACCCAAGAATGGTGTCGTTTCTCCAGTCATTGTGTGAGTTGTGGCGAATAAGCCAAGGGCGCCCGAGAACCAGCTGAGACTAAGCATTGTTCATGACAAGGAAGGAGATTTCTTCTGTGTGATTGCCAGAGGTCCTCAGGGTGACCGGAGTGGTTCGATGGGTGATAGGCGGAAGCATCAGCGGCGTGGACAGACAATGGAGCCTTAAGAAGGAGAGTAGAAATGTGTAGTTCTATGATGATCTTAGCACTGATCATGTTCTGGTCGGACCCAGAGTCGACGAGGGCATGAGCCACATGGGCCTGACTCCCGAGAAAGAGTGTGACCGGAAGGACGTGATGACCTCTGGGCAGCAGCTCTCGAGCGCCCCTTTCCAGATTGCCTAGGTTCACTGAGGGAGCCTGGCTTTTAATGGACACTGTAGGCACAAATGCCCGACCTGACCACAGTAGAGGCATGCTCCTGCCTGAATCCGGTGTTGTTGCTCCTCTGATGAGATCCGGGCTCGCCCAGCTGCATGGGTCGGCAGGAGGGTTGGCTGGCATGGTCGAAGTGGGAGAGGTGCCAGCTTTGAGCCGGGGTTGGTTCGGAGGGCGGTGCCGCTCTCTAAGGCGTGGTTCTACCCGCCCCGCGAGATCCATCAGGCTGTTTAAGTCTTTGGGGAGCTCCTGGGAAATCAGTTGATCCTTGACTGACTCAGAGAGCCCATTCATGAAGGTATCATATAGGGTCTGGGTGTCCCACTGAGTGGCAGAGCTCCAGGAGTTTTCTGGCAGCCTCCCTCCCAACATGGGAATGGTCAAATACCCTACTCATTTCCTCAGTGAAGGAGTCAAAGGTGGCACAGCAAGGGTCGTTAGCGACCCAGATGGCCATTCCCCATTCGCGGGCTAGGGAAGTTTGAGGCCTGGAGCTCGAGCAACAGAAAACATTGAGATAAAAATGAGCGACAAGTGCCAGATCTCCGTCATAGGGTTGGGGGTTGGTAGGCGAGGTTCATGCCGAGCTGGGTAAGTGAGAGTTATGGGAAGTGCAGAGCAGACCTGGTGAAACTGGGTCGACAACTGGGATAGCATTTGGGAGATCTGCAGGAGGCTCTGCTGCAGAGAATTAACGAGCGCGCCCGGTTGGGCAACTGTTTGGCGAAGTTTGGCCTCCGATCGGCTGCTAGCCCGGAGCTGGAGCTTGGTACGGAGTCTTGGCCTGGGATGGTAAGCGTCTGCTGAGTCTGACATGGCCGCAGTATACTGTTGGAGACGTGCGTGGAAGGAGGAAAGACCCAATAGCAAAAGACAGATAAACTTAAATTGGTTTTATTGAAGAGTTAAATGAACAGGGACTGGAGGAGCAGATTGTGTGTGTGTGTGTGTGTGTCTATGTGTGTATGTGTGCGCGCGCGCATTCGTTTGAGTGTGTGTGTGTCTTCTTGGTGTGAGAGTTGGTGTGTGTGCACAAAAGCTGATGTTTGTGTGTGTGTGACCTAGGAAAGAGCAGAGAAATACCCTGTGACGCAATGAGGGGGCGGGCGATGATGCGGGGAATCCTCAAAGAACCCGGATTTAGAGCGCGCAAGAATATCTTTGGGAACTGGTGCGGCTGTTTCTTTTCACAGCGCTGGTTCGCAGCGAGAATTGAGAGGGAAAAACTTAGGCTTTCGGTTTGCTTTTGTTGAGGCGTAGGAGCCCGACGAGAGGCATGAGCGTCTTTACCGCGAAGGCGAAAGTGAGCGCACACGTCGTGAAAGGCACGACTGCAGGTAAGGAGCGGTGGGGAGAAATTAGCGTGGTTAGCCAGGTGAGTGTCGATAAACTGAGATCCAGCCGCGAGAACAAACAAATCTGGAGAGGAAGGTCCAAAGCCTATATCCTAGGGTCATACACACAGATCAGTTTACACACAGAGATTACCAGGAGAGAAGACAAGAGAAAAATCCAAAGAGCAAATCGGGGTCGACAACGGGCAAGATTACACAAAACAAAATATCACGAAAAGTACGGGGCACACGAGCGAGACACTGCGGCGCTGAGTGATGTCTTTGGCGTGCTTATAAAGCTGAGGGATGATTACCTGATCCCATACAGGTGTGCCGTAATTGAAAGCGGAGCGTGCAGGGGGGAAAATCCGGAATGGATGAAGAGCTTACTGAGTCTCGCTGGCTTGTGACATACATGTTCTACCACACATTATGCCTTTTGTACTTTTCTATTTATTTTACTAATTTCTTTTACCTTTGTTACCGATTTCTTTTCCTTTTTAATATTTCTTAAGAGTCTTACTGAATTGTTGTTGGGTCTCTGCACACTTATTCACTATATACTTATTCACTATATACTCACTATATTTTTTATTTACTTTTATTAGCAACAGTGTAACTGAGATGTGACCATATACGGAGCCCCTAAAGGGACATGGGTGGAAAAAAAAAACTTTGGAGAAAAAAAAATGGCAGGCAAAAAAAAAAAAAACGAGGCAAAAAAAAAAATAATACTAGGCAAAAAAAATAAAATAGCCTAACATGATATGGACGGAAAAAAATATTAAACTAGGCTATTTTTTTCTCGCATTTTTTTTTTGCCTCGCTTTTTTTTTTTTATTTATTTATTTTCCTCCAAAGTTTATTTTTTCCACCCATGTCCCTTTAGGGTCTCCGTAACTATAAAACAGAATCTAAACTGAGTTATTTATTATTCCAAGTACAAACAAGTCTATTATTTTATTATACACTTATTACAAGAAAATAAATAGTCCCCTTGTGAAAGTATTGGAGTAGCAGGGCATGTTTCTTTTTTGTATTCACTAAAGACATTTGGATTTGAGATCCAAGATTAATCTAATAAAAATTATCAAAACTATTTTTTTTTAGCAACACTGGGCTCTGAGTGTGTGTGTGTGTGTCCTATTTGAAAGAACACTTTCAACAATTAAGTGGTAAACAAAAAGGTGTTTTAGATTGTCCAAAGTAGCTACATTTAGCTTTGATGACAGCTTGGCACACTCATGGCATTCTGGCATCAGATTCACATGGAACGATTTTCAATTTACTGGTGTGGCATTTCTTTGGAGATGATGGAAAAATCGATTCGATTATGAATCACAATTTTTTTGCATGGCGATTCACGCACCACTGATTAGGTGGCAAAACTGCACGGTTTCTTTATAATCCTTTTTATAATCCCAAATTTTTAAGTGAGAAAAAGAATGTTATAAGGAATGGGCTATGATTAATTACTCATTAAACATATAAGGTTTTAAATTGTAACAAAATCACGGAAAAATGCAATAATAAATTGTAATATTTATAAACTCATGATACTTATAGAATCAAAATTTTAATCAAATTGGCACCAAAGTATTGTGATAATATTGTGTCATGGTGAGTGGTGATTTTTATCCTTATATTTCTTGCCTTCTACTTTAGACCATCAGTTATCTTGTGGAGAAGAAGGTTGGGCAAAGAGTCAACAGCCCTATTAGTGCTACTACACCGATTGTACAAATTCATACTATGAAAAGAAACAATTAAGAAAAGAGAAAAGACAGTCCATCATTACTTTAAGAAATAAAGATGAGTCAATCCGAAAAAATCTCAAGAACCTTGAATGTATCCCCATGTGCAGCCACCAAAACCATTAAACGCCATGATGAAACTGTCTCTCATCAGGATTGTCCCAGCAAAGGGCTACCTCTGCAGCAGAGGATTATTGGATTATTTTTAGTTTATTAGAATGAATATCCGTAGAAACCACCGGTTTACAGCCCCACAGATTAGAGCGCACATAAATGTTTCTCTGAGTTCAAGCAGCACACATATTTCAACATTCACAGTTCAGAGAAAACTGAGAGTCAGGCCGTCATGGTCGAGTTGCAGGGAAAAAAAAAAACAACGAACAACAAGCAGAAGAGACTTGCTTGGGCCAAGAAACACAAGGAATGGACAAAATGATGATCTAATGATCTAAATCCAATTTGGAGGGTTTGGCATGAGTGGGACCAGAGAGTGAAGGAAAAGCAGCCAACAAGTACTCAACACCTCTGGGAACTCACTCAAGATTGTTGGAAAACCGTTTCAGGTGAGTAGCTCATTAGCATGACTGAGAGAAGAGTGTGCAAAGCTGTCATCCAAGCGATGTTTGGTATTTTTTATTTGAATACCAAACATTTTTTTCGGATGTCACCAGCTAACTGGCTGATCTTCCTAAATAGGGAACACTAGATCTGGGCTAAAAGCTGTAGTCTGTAGCTAGCCACTCTTATGTTCTTCTGTTTTCTCCCTCCCATTTTTTTTTTTTTTTCAGATAAACACATCAGACGGAGGACCGTTTTATCTCAGGTCGAGGATAGAGAGTATGGATGTAGTCTTGCTCTGGTCTGTGAAGGGAACGAGGGACAGGTAAGTAGTAATGGATCCATCATCCACTGATTGGGGTTCTGTAAAAATTCCTTCTGACAAGTGAAATATCTGAAACCTTTTAAAAATGTTTTATTCTGTGTACAGTGAAACCTCGGATTACGAGTAACACGGTTTGCGAGCGTTCCGCAAGACGAGCAAAGATTTTTAATCAATTTTGATTTGGAAAACAAACAAGTCTTGGTTTACGAGCACCGAGTATCATGTATCACGCATGTGCTTCTTGTTTTGACGCCGAGCGTCACGTGATCACAACTGAGCCAACGGTTTTTCTCTCTCTTGCACTGCGGAATTGTGGGTAATCGTCTCCCCTGCTGGGTCTTAGTGCCCGTCTCTTACTAGTATAATCAACATCCGTGCACGTGTGTAATGTTTACTATAACACTGTGACCACGTGTGTGTGCGTGTAAAAAACATTTTATTTTGTGTTTGTAAGCGCTTGTACAGCGCGCGTGTACTGTTTCTTATAACACACGTGTGTGCGCGCGTAAAGCAAAAGAAAATCTCATCAGAGGTTAGAGCGCGTTTAGAGAGAGTGTGTGTGTGTGTGTGTGTGAAGCAGCGAGGGTGTGCTTCTCACACACACACACACACACTCTGCTCTTCACAGAAACACCGCTCTGTCGTGATTCTTTTCAAAGGTAATGTGAGGTTAATTTGTTTGTTTGTTTTACTTTACAGCAGTGATTCCGTTAGTATGCGCTCACACGAGTGTCATTTGTGATGTACCTTGCTAATTTTTTCAGACAAAACAGTCTTGCCGTTAACCCTGGGGCAGTGGTAGCTCAGAGGGGGCAGTGGTAGCTCAGAGGGTTAAGGCATTGAGTGACTGATCGGAAGATCGGCGGTTCAATCCCCAGCTCCACCAGGTTGCCACTGTTGGGCCCTTGAGCAAGGACCTTAACCCTAACTGCTCCAGGGGCGCTGTATCATGGCTGACCTTGCGCTCTGACCCCAGTTACGCTGGGATATGCGAAGAAGGAATTTCACTGT
>JAOVVA010055905.1:0-14092 GCA_028565275.1 Leiocassis micropogon
GTCTTATATTGTCCCGCCTCGGTTGCGCAATACCGGAAGTGCTGTTTACAAGCCCATATTTTGATTCTCGACCCCGTAACATAGTAACTAGTGATTTGAATAAATCCAAACGTTACAAGTGTGTATATTTAAGAGTTTTCATTCATGATGATTTTCAGGCAAGATGTAAATCACTATAACATAATGATACCTGAGTGAAAGTGGGTGTGACGGAAGAAAAAAGAGAAAAAAGAAAGAAATCTGTTTTTTGCTGTACACCCACAATACAGACCCATGTGGTTGGTGGTGTTTCATCTGTTCCCAAGGGGTAACCACAGTGGACCATCTGATCTGCACACAACTTGGCACAGGTTTTACACCAGATCTACTTCCTGACCCAACCCTCCCATTTTATCTGGACTTAGGTTGGACATTCGTTGGCAATTAAACCTGGGGCTTTCACATAAGAAACCAACCACAGAGCCACCAGTGACAATAGAGACACCTGTGACTGTCAATTCTATTTAAATTTTTATTTGTATAGCGCTTTTAACAATTGACATTTTCGCAAAATGACAGACAAAATCCTGTCCAAAATGACAAAAAAGTGAATTTTGCATAATTGGTCGGTTTTAACCCAAATTTAGTTAATTGTACAGCAGACTTTTAACTAGTGATTTTGAGCCATGGCTCCATTGTGAATGTAAGGTTGAATTTTGACATATTCATAATAATAATAATAATATTATAACAATAATATAATTATAATAATAATAAATATATATATTTTTTTTATTGAACCATGCACTCTTTGCTTGTCCTACCCAAATCTTTATGGTTAATATAAGTCTCAAAGTGGGGGAATCTGATAACCAGCTGCCAATCAGTATAACAGGAATAAACCTGACTGATCTGAGCTACTGTAATGGTCTTACTTCTAAAAAATTGTGCGTATAACGTTCTAATAACCATGGATGACAGCCGAGGTGCTAAAAACTGCAGGTGACGGGGCAGCCCTAAAAATGGCATCAAAGAATCAAAGCATGCAGAGAATCAAAAGCCGCAAGCAGGAGAGGCATCCAGGTCATCACAAACTAAAGGACAACAACACCTGACTGTGACAGGGACGCCTCCCTTTCAAATGTGCTGAACAACTTCAAAGAAGGAAATCCAACAGGCATTTGGCCTGAACAACATTTCCAGCAACATGATCATTTTGATATTTTCTTGACCATTTCATACTCACTTCCATAATTTTCTTTTGATTGTGTAAAGCTTCTTTGCAATAATGACCATCGTTAGAAGCACTATACAAACAAAACTAAGTTGAATTAAATATGCTCAGAGGATGAGCAGATCAGCTGGGATGTTCTCATTGACATATTCAACATCTGCCTAAGCAGCACCTTCATACCTACTTCTTTAGAGGCCACTACCATTGTATCTGTGTCAAAGACGTGTCTGTCTCCAGTGTCCTGTTGAACCTAAACCAAGAGTTTTGAAAGGCTCATCAAGAGAAACATTAATAACCCACTGCCCCTACGCTGGACCTCCTTCAGTTTGTCTATCACCCCAACAACTGAAAAGATGGCACCATTGCCATCACATTCCATCTGGCACTCACACAACTGGAAAAATAAGGACACTTATGTTTGAATGCTGTTCATAGACTTCAGTTCAGTTTTTAGCACTAATATTCCTCATCACCTGATCAGACGGGGGTGAGCCTCCTGGATCTGAACACCTCATGACTGTGCAGCGATGCACGACTCTAATCATATCAGGTTAGTCTATGACAAAACTGTGGTTAAGAGCAAGAAAGAGGAGTTGGGTAAACATCAATGGTTTCTCTGTGGAGATTGTCAAGAGCATTAGATTCCTTGGTCTTTACCTAGAGGAGAAACTTAACTGGTCTCCGTATTCCAGATCCATTGCTAAAAAGAAAAATTGATGGAAGAACAGCCAGAGTCAGTGAAATCATCCACCTCTTGGCACCTGAGGAAACTTTGACTGATTTTCCAGCTGTTATATTTAAATGTTTGTCTGACCTCTCTTTGTTTTATGTCATATGTCTATAAAACAGCTACATTTCACTTTCCTCATTCCTTATATGGTAATCGGGCATTACTTATATGGCATCTGACCAAAGGCTTAAATATGCTTTCATTACTTATAATAAACAGAGATCATTAGACACCATCATTATGTGTGCAGTGCTTGGTATCTTTTACCCAACCAGTATCAAGTATCAAGGCACAGTTGACTTTTTGTTCTCTTTTTTTTAATTTAATTTAGACATTAATCCAAATAGTATAAAACTGAGCACACACTGTGTTATCTTCACCCGTCACCTACTGTGATCTCCAAAAATAATACAGAAATCCACAAGGTAAGGTAACTATTATTTTATGTAACTTCTGTAAGTGGTGCAAAATAGTCTCCTTCATGAACATGGATCCAAACCCAGTGTAAGTGGAGTGGAGGTCAAGACTGCTGAGATACAGAGATATATTCAGGGTGCTTCCACAAAAAAGGTCTAACGTTTAATCACAGCACTACCACCAGGCCAAAGAACACTACCGCTCTATTTCTCATTGGTAGAATGTCTAGTTTTTTTTTTTTGTTTAATGTTTCTTCTTTTTGCTTTCTTTTCATGATCTTGTAATTCTTTACTATTCCTCGTACATATAGATATTGTGTCTTACTTTATTTGCGTACACACACAGTAGAGACTATGTCTAAAAGAATTTTGTATAATTGAACCCCTTTAAATTAAATGTAGAGATAATGTTCATCTTTCCTTCCCACCTTCTTTTATTCTGTGGAAAAAAATCTATTTAAAAACAGCTTCTTTATCATTTAGGTTAATTAACCATGTTCTTCATAAACTGCAGGACATATTATTCTGTTTCTTTGTCTACTTTTATTTATTTAATTGGCCTTAAAGTAATAACATTTTAAAAAGATTAAAGGTAGTAAAACTGACATTTTATATATCAGTCCATTCCTTGAAACAATGAAATTCAGAAGTACAGGGCTTTAGAGTTTATTACTGTAATTAATATAAAGGAAAACACATCATAATGAATATGCAGCCCTGAATAGAATTGTACTGGTATAGAGCTTTTCATAGTAAAGATAATTTCAGTGTATGTTTACACAAAAAAAATCAGACTTTAATTACATGTGAGCTACATTAGCATCTTATCAACAAAACAAAATGTAAACACCCGAAACAGTTCAGATGATTGATTGGGACATTAGGATACATCAGTTTTAGTATAAGGATACATTTAGGACAGTGAGACAAAAAGAAAAAATGTAAAATGTAGTTTTTTCTTCACTATCACTTGATTTAAATCTCATTGTGTTTGTCAGAATCAGGGGGAAAATACCTAGTATTAAATACCTAGGGTAAATTTACGTATTGCTACACTATTACTTTGGTGTATTTCAACTGTTATTTTAACTGTATTTCAAATTAGATTCTACAAAAAATATATATTTACACCTTTGTAATACTTTAAAATCACAAGACTTTTATTTTATTTCAGCTTAGCATAAAATCAAGTCCATTATTGTTATTTACAGATAATAATGATCTGTGACCATGGCAATATTTTCTGCACAGCTCTGCAAGACATCAATTTAATTGTATCAGTTAAAAGCATTTACTTATTAGCAAATCCTGACTATTGTAAATTTAAAAGTAGAAAATAAGTTTTTAATTATTATTATTATTTAAACCCTAGTATCGTGTCCTTTTCTCGCATCTGCTGTTGTCATCGCTGTTTTGTTCATAGTCTGTATTTTTCTTGTTTAGGTGATTGATCCTGTTCCAATTATGTTATGTTTGCTATTATTTAAATAATTGTCTTCACTTGTAATTAAATATGATACCGACACATTATCTACACTTTCACCAGACTGAACAAAGTACTCACACTAAAATAGCTACTTTCATTTTGAGCCCCAGATAAAGACTTCTTTTATTCTGCAGTGTTAATTTCCTTTCTCCTTGTTAAACACGTATCCATCTGGTTGCACTCTCCAGTTGAATGTGATGTTCTGTGCTATCCCATGATCCGTCAGCTCCTGCTTAATCTGAAAAACAGGACACTCATTACTTAAGATGATCTTATGATAGAGACTCTATGTGAAACTGTTCATTGTGCAAGCTTTGACCTGGATGGCCGCTTCCCGCAGTTGCTCTTGCTAACTTTTTTACTTTTCTGGAAATAATAGTGTTTAAAAACCTTTCTTAGCTTAGACAAGTAACTAGTGATTCTGTAAGTTGCGTCCCTCTAAAAGGATGCAGCTTAGAGGAGTTTTATTTATTATTCTGATTACTGGATTACTAATTCTGGAAAACTATGCCACCTGGAGACAACAACAGTACAGTTCATTGTTACTCACATAATAAACCATGGGTAACGAGAGGAATTTTAACCTTCAAGAAGAGATCTTTTAGAGCTTGTAAGAGGGAGGTGTTAAAAAGATACAGATAGACATGAAGGTGAAAATAAGGAAGGCCAAGAAGAAATACAGAAGGAAACTGGAGTGGAAACTCCCACAAAACAATGTGAGGAAGGTCTGGAGTGTTGTGAGAACCCTCACAGGTTTCAGGGGCAGTGGGATTAAAGGTGAATAAATAAAGCAAATTAACTGAAGATGTCTTTCGATATGTTTAACTCAGCAGCCCCGACACTGTCTCCCTCAGATTCAACAGCTCTGAGTGAGTAAATGTGACCCAGCCACTTCCCTCCCCTCCCCCTCCTAATTGATCCCTACCCTACCTCCCTACATTAGTTGGGGCCCTGCTCCTTGTCCTATGGACAACTTTACCAGCTGCCCTCTTCATTTTACTCACTCACAGGTAACCAGGTGAGAAAACACCTGAAGAGTCTCCACGCAGGAAAAGCTGCCGGAGCTGATGTTGTCAGCTCTAGGGTGCTCAGGGGATGTGATGCTTACCTGGAAGGTATCCTTCAGCAGGTATTCAACTTGAGCCAGGATCTTCAAAGGATCCCTTACTCATTCCTATGCAAAATACATCACATCCATTACAGCCTGGTGGCTCTCTTTTTCCAACATTATGAAGACCCTGAAGTGACTCATCCTATAATGGCTATGGACCATGGTCAGCACACATCTAGACCTACAAGAAGCTTGTCTTCCAGCCCAGACTGGGAGTTGAAGAAACCATCATTTACATGCTAAACAGTAACAATGCACACCTAAATAAACTGGCGAGCATCCTAAGTGTCATGTTCTTCGACATCTCCAGTGCTTTTGACATCACTGGCCTGGCTCTTCTAAATAAGTAGCTGACAGCAATGCAAGTTAATGCCTTCCTTGTGTCCTGGATTGACTACCTGACTGGAAGACCTCAGTGTCGGACAGTGTCAGAGAGAAGAATGCTATCTGAAGCGCATTATAGCTTGGACAACTCTTTCCACCCTTCATATCATACTGGTCAGTCTGAGGAGTTCCTTTACTAACGCTAAATTGAAACACAATGCGCTACAGAGTGCTAGAGGAGTTCATTTCTGCCTGGTTGAATTAAACTATATAACTATCGGTGTTAGACACTCAGAGTTACAAATGAGATTCACAATATAAATGTAAATATTTTAGGTTAAATTCAATTCAATTGTATTTGTGTGGCGCTTTTAACAGTTGACATTGGCGCAAAGCAGCTTTACCCAATCAAAAGAATTATTTAAGTTTGTATGAAATGTGAATGTGTATGAATCAAAATGATAAGACTGTCCCTGATGAGCAAGCCGAGGATGATGGCGACACACACACAAGGAAAAGGAAAAACGCCCAACACATTTATACAATGTCAAAACTTTGGTCAATTTATGTGCAGTAATTTTTCAATGTAATAATCGTATAACTCATACAGTAGGTAGTCAACGGGAATGCATATTACCGTAGTGCTCACCGCCGTGGCAAAACAACACCGGCCAAAATAAATCAGTCACATTTTACAGTAATTCAAAGTCACATTTTCAGTTTCCGCAGATTTTTTTTATTTAATTAAAGCTAAAGTAATAAAAAACATCTTAATATTTTGTATAGAAGAAATAATACGGTGATGGTAATTTCCACATCAGAGTACCTTATGCAACAAACATGAAAAATAGAACTAGAGCTATTGATATGTACAATAATGAGTTAAATATCTGTACAAAAATGAACTGTTATATAGCCTATCTGTATCTCTGTTTGTATCCGTTTATTGCTATTATTTAAAAACATGTTACATTTAAAGACATCAAACTTTAAATATAGAAATAACTAGAAAAATTTACATTCAGAATAGAACATTAGAATAACTCAAAAAATGAATGTAAATGAAAAAATGTGTCATGTGTAAATATTTCATATGAGTTTGTTTTTCAGGAATTTTGTTGTTCTAAAAATATTCATGCAGTACTCTCTAAAAATGCTGTATTGTTTCTGTAAACACATTGTAGTGGGTCATTTACAAATGAACACCTGGTTGGGTTATTTTGACCCAACAACTGGTTTATTCTTTATTCTCTCAGCCTGCAAAATGTTCGAAATATTACTGTTTTTGTGTCACAAAGTGTAGTTTTAAGACTTGTTTAGGTGTGAATGCAAGTGTGTACAGCTCAAAACCTCCATCAGTTATTGAAGATAGCGTCTTTTTTTAAAATTGCCCCAATGTTTTCAGAGATTTGATCCCCAGGCGCTCTGTGCACATGTACTCGCTCAAAACAGTCTCATCTTGGAAAGAACTTTTGAAAACTACCGCTCGCTGTGATGTCTCTGCAGTGGTTAAAACAGTGGATTTATTTTATTTAGTGTATTTCTAAAGGCAATATTTGGTACTATATGGTTATGGTATAATATATTGTGTCTGTGTGACGCATCCTGTACTCTGCGTTTCATTGTGTGCACTTCCAAGTCAAGTCTGTTCTTTGCGTTTGACGAACTTTCTGAATTCTTCACTTCTGAAGCGAGGTGCACGCCATTTAAAGGTGGCAATATTTTATGTCAAGTTAATATGAATTTTAACCTAAATTTAAAATCTTGTAGTAGAAGTAAGCTCATTTCTATGTTCATTCACTTTTCCACCTTTTAAGTGACACTTTGATATGGGGGTTTGGGGAGTTTATGTTTTTATATTCCGCCAATAGTCGGCTGTACTGTATTTTATAGGAAAAGTGCGTTTTGTTAGCACACAAATAAAATCCTAAATGTACTAAATGGAATCTTAAATGTAATTTTAAGTAAATTACTAAGTAATCTTCGCTAAAGTTGTGTGTGAAACGTCTGTTGGCATATTTTATAATATTTTATAGTTGTCAGAAGAAGTGCTTGGGGTATGTTTAATGACAGTCTTAATGTCTTCTGTTTCTGTCTGATCCAGGATCATTTCGAAAAAAACAAAACAAAACACCTGGTTGTGTTATTTTAACCCAGCAGTTGGTTTATTCTTTGTCGAACTTTCTGGATTCTTCACTTCTGACTGGATCACGCTCAGAGCACTCAGTATTTTATGGTAAGTTAATGGGAATTTTTACTTTTAGTAAGATGTGGTAGGAGCGAGCATATTTTATTGTTCAAATTAAATGCTTTGACATGGGGGTGTGGAGTTAATGTTTTTTTTTCTCGTTCAGTTTTTTTTTATTATTTAAAAAAATGAGAAAAATG
The DNA here is from genome assembly GCA_028565275.1 of Leiocassis micropogon. Taxonomy (NCBI): domain Eukaryota; kingdom Metazoa; phylum Chordata; class Actinopteri; order Siluriformes; family Bagridae; genus Leiocassis; species Leiocassis micropogon. The sequence goes on from JAOVVA010055905.1 coordinate 7,669, forward strand.
CATCATTGTTAAATCATATTTGAAGACAAGCTATATCTGCATCCTTATGAAATATTCAGTAATGTATAAGTTGTAATTCATCACATAAATATCATATTCATCTAGGGTTTGTTGAGAGTTTGAATGGGGGGAATGTTTTGTATTAAATCCAGATGGAGCGCCGTATCCTGCTTTCCCTCACATGTTAATTAGTGAGGTAAATTAGTCAGAAATATACACTAAATTCATGTTCACATCATGTATATTAATTTGTGTATTTACAAGAGAAAACACAGGTGGACCAATATTGTGGATTATCTGCAAAATATAGTGATGACTGGAGCATTTTTTCATGTTTTGTGCCCTGGGGATGAGACAAGGAGGACCTGCCAGACCTTTCCCATTGTTGGAGGCAATGCTATTGATGCAGACTCTTTGGTGGAGGCTGTTGATGTTTGTTTTAAAGTTTTGTTGTTTTTTTGTCTACACAAAGCAGTGTCTTCCAACATGGGAGTTTCTCCAGTATACTGTATATCAGATTGATGGACATGAGTCCTCATCTGTTACATTTTTGAGGACAACAGTTTTTTTCACCCCACATTTAATCAATAATTTTATTATTTAGTAAAAAGTTTTATTGTTCTTGTTCTTAATGTTATTGTGGAGTAAATTAAATAGTAATAGTTAAAATAGTAAAATAAATAGTTTAATTGTTTAAATAGTTAAAATAAATAGTTAAAATATTTAGGTTGGGAAATTTGATGTCATGTAGGCATTATATGATTTGTATTGAAAAATTCTAAAAAAAAAAAAAAAAAAGTTTAAATATTGTATTAAATGCAAAAAAAATGCAATTCAAATTTAAAGATTTACAGAGGCCTCTTGGTTTTATTGTTTGTCAGAGAGTGTTTACAGTATGTTACATTTGTTTTATATTTAACAAATCGTCACCTTGGGATTATATGGTTCTGTCTGACATTTTTGGCAAAATTAAGTTATTTGCAGTTAAGTTAATGCTACATTATGAAAAGTTGTGTACATTTTGGGACTTTTTGGGGACTTTGTTTAACCAAAAAAACAAAAAAAACAAATTGGTTCTATGTACAAAATCATATGGAATGTGTCAACCCAGTTAGAGTGGCAATCTTACCCACTGGTTGGGTCAAATAAATAACCCAGCACTTTAACATTTAACCCAGGTAGAGTGTCAATTTTACCTATTGGCTGAGTCAAATGAACAACCCATAAATCTGGGTTAAATGGTAAAACCTAGCATTAAAGTTAAAACAACCCAGTGTGTGTTCTGTCCAATAGTGACCCGGCGGCTGGGTTAAGGTTGGGTCCTTTTTTTAACCCAGCAGTTTTTAATGTATAATGAGAGCCTCTTAAATCGCTATTTTTTTCTAGGTTGTTGTTGTTCTAGTGTTACTGTGTGTGCTTTACAATATCAGACAACATTCAAATGCAAATAATTCCCCCTTCCCCCTCTTCCTTAAGTGTGATCATGTTTCAGCAGTAACAGCTGAACTAGGGTTCAACAGTAAAGCCAGGGTGTGAAACCAAAATGCACCCTTCCCCACTTTAACTCAAGTCAGCTCCTGGGACAAGGATTGCTTGCAGCACAGTGCTTCAGGTCTCTGTTTAAATTTGTGTAAATTCTAGATTCAAAAATTGACATTGTTACTGTTTTTTTTTTTTTTTATCCCTGTAATGAAAGAAATAGAGATTTTCTATGGATCATAACATCCATTGTATTGTTTTTTAATCACTTTATACACAATAATTTTCTTGCTATGTTTTTTAGAATCCGCAGAAGCTCGGTGGTCCGAGCACAACCTCCCTGCCCTTCTCTAAGCACGCAGAACTAATGACTAATGATTATGAATGCGTCTGGAAAAACAGCAAGGAGACTGACTCTGACCATTTTAATAATTTATTGATAAATTATGATTTCTTTGGTTTTGGCTAAAGTGTTGAAAGTGATCATGTCATCTCGTCGTCTCCACAGCAGTGGATGCACCTATAATTTACGTTTCATACGAATTACATAATCTGACATTCGTTTTCCATTAGTTTATATAAAAGCAGACATTTTGCTTTCTATGAGTACATATTTTTCACATCTGTGAAGCAAGTATACACAGAGATCTGGTTAATTTTTCCGTTCACTTAAATTAAAGTTGAGACTTATAAAGGCTATGTAGCTTATATAGTTTTATTATATAGTTTTTGCACATTAATTTGACAATAAACCCACTTTTTTTTGATGTACAACAGTTTTCTGGCTATGCGAGTGTTACAGATGATAAAAAGGCTCACTGTGGTCATCTTTACTTTGCTTAAATTTGATGAAAATAAAAAATGCCTATATATAATTTTAAAATGTGTACTGTTATTGTAGTGCTGTGATTGTAAATTTGTTTAATGTTTCACTTGTATTTTAGAAAGTTTTGCCGGCAGTGGTACAGAGCAGCAGAGGTGCTACTAGGATGTTCAAATGTCATTTGTTAAAAGGTTTTCATTATTTATTAAAGAAAATTATGATGATCATAACACCCAACTATAACAATGCGGGTCTCAACGAGGGGCAGAACTGTGCATAAATACTCTGCACTGTTCAGTACAGGCAGATTCACAGGCTGCTACCCAGCGGAGTTCCGAACAAGCAGAGGCGCGGCCAGGTAGACACGCGTTTGCCAGGCAACACCGCCACAAGGCAATCAGCGTGAATGCGCCACGCCTGGTGGCATGTTTATTTAAGAGTCCTGACATCATTTAGGTAGCACCGGTAAGGTATCAGGGCCAAAAAAAAAAAGAAAGATGGACAGACAGAGCACACTCAAGAGAGAGAGAAAGAGGCAAAGACCCAGCCTCTGTCTCCCTAAGACGCCGGCATGAGAGAGAGAGAGAGAGAGAGAGAGAGCGACACGCCTCAGTTCTGTGTGAGCTGCTAGTTTAAGTTCTTAGTGCAAAGCACAAATTAAGAAACTCTCTCTCTCTCCTATAAATCCTCCGTAAGGGTAAAGGCTATAAGAGGATCATAGGTTTTATTTTTAGTTTCCAGGACCCCGTCCATTCTCGCGTAGACGACGGAGCTCTGTTAATTTTGTGTTTTCAGTTTTCTTTTGTTTCATTTTTAAGTTTCTAATTAATAATCCCACGCAATCTCTAAACAGGAGGGTCTTCCTGTGTATATCACAAGCACTCCCACAACTTCTATTTCATTGACCTCCTCTGAAGCCCTGCGTTAGGGCTCCTATAAACATTAAAATATTTCTTGTGGTGCGGCTCTACATACCACACCAGGTAAACCTACTACCTGTTTATAATAATACATTTTTATAATAACACAAAAACACAAGCGCTGCTGAATGACATCGACATCTGTTGACGCAGTAGCACGTCCTGGCAATGTTTGAATTTTATGGTCATTTAGTTTCATTTATTTCAGTTAATAAATCTACTACAAATTTAAAGAGCACAAAATATAAGATGACACAAAACCCTACACGCGTAGCTTTTCTAATTACACATGATAAAATCTAAAGGCTCGCTGTGTTAACATTTACTTTGCTTAAATTCGATCCTAATAAGATTTAATTTCATTTAAATTCTACATTTGTACTGTAATTTTAGTTCTGTGATTATAAATTCGTTTAACTACAATGTTTTACTTGATTTTATCCACTACTACATGCAGCTCTAAAGGAGCTGCGGCTCATTAATTCTTGAGAGAATGAACTGATGCCCGAGGCGTCAGTCTATAGTTATATAGCGCCACTCAGCGGTAAAAGCCAGCAAACACAAAATCCAAATGCTGTCGCCATGAGATGCAGCAGTAAAGCTATTATTCCGGTTGAGTACCATCTGTATATTTTACTATGTAAAGGTTTTGGCCTGGCCGCAACTGCAACTTACTAATTTCCCTGAGAGGAACAATAAGGTATTCTGATTGTGAAAGCTCTAAGAATGCTACATAAACTGAAAGCAGACCAATTGTAATTGCAGTACAGTGCATTTGTTTCAGAGTTTGGTGAGACCCACCTGCTCCAAGATGGTCACCTTTGTTGAAGGATTATTTACATCCTGAATGGACTGGACCTTCACCCTGATGATTTGTTGTTTTTCTGTGATTACTAAATGTAGAAATGTGAAGACATGACCACACAAATTTACATCATAAAACCAACCTGTATAAACATGAGACATCATAAAACTTTAACTTACTTGAGTAACAGAAGAAAGGCATTATGTCTAAGCACTGTGCATCAACAGCCATACCGTTATATAAATAACCACAATTTTCATTCCACAGGGCATTATCAGGTTTTCCAGGCGTCCAGCTGATGGTAGAGAAGTTATTTTTGTTTACCCACTTCCATCCATTCCTGATCAGACCAAACCAAGTCTGGTCAGAGACTAGTGCCAGTACATTTGAGTTTTCTGTTGCAGTTGTAATAGTTGCCAGATCTGTATAATACGTTCTGCAGTAAGCCTGAGCATCAAGCCATGATTTTGTAGTAGAGATGTAAATGAACTGCTGACTGCCAGTTTTAGTGGCTGTGGAAAAAAAAACATGAGTACCACGTTTGATCATAACATAAGTTATAATGGGCTTGCAAGACAGCCTGTAATCCAACAAACCCAGTGGCAAAGTTTGATCCATCATAATAAGTGAAGTTAACCTGGATTTGAACCTGGTTGTCTGGATTGCAATAACAAATGCTATAACACACTGATCCACCAGGCAGCATCAAAATATTGTGTGGCAGGAAAACCAGAAAGGCCTGAGAGTACAGAGAGACTAAAGTGACAAATGGAGTGTCTCAGGAATTAAATCCCTGGCAGAGGTGAGCACCAATAAATCAGAGTAATAGGTATTACAGAGATGGGGACAAAAAAAGAAAAACCACAGAGAGCAAAACAACAGTAAAAAGGAGAAACAAAGAGTATGTGCGCGGCAACTTTAAATAAATAAATATGTTAATTAATCAACTATGTTATGTATCTGCACACACTAATACCCACGTACAGCATGCATGATGCATCTGAATGATCACTCTGATTTATTCACAGAAGTAGAGGTATATAGGTGCTAATAAATTTCCTGAGTCTACTACATCAAAGCCATTCACACGTTTATAGAAACAAAAGGGTCTAGAGGAGAAGTAAAAGACAAAAATCTAGCAAAATATATGAGAGTGAGTCAAAAATGTTCTGCACACACGATTATATTAAACCCTCTGTTAGCCACACTGTCTTATCAGTGCTTTTCATCCAAATCTCCTGTCTCCTCTGTCACTGCTGTGCAGGTGTGAATGTGTTACCTCAGTTCATTTGTAACTGTGGAGCAAGAAAATATGGATTCCCCACTTGTGATTTGAATAAAAGAAGAGCAACGTGTAGTGATTTATATCTGAGGAAGGTGAAAGCTTCTTCAAGAGATTTACTGGTGCCGAGACAATGATTCATCTCTACAAGCCTGAGAGTAAATGGCTGTGTATGGAATGGAAACATCCTCAATCGACACTGAGAAAAAGTCAACCATCAGCTGGAAAATTCATCAACACAGTTTCCTGGGATTTTTTAAGGGCCAGAGGTATTGAAACATTAACAGTAAAAAGATCCAACAATCAACAGTACTCGTTACAGTAAGATACTTATTAAAGAGCTGAAAACTAAACTTTGGATTAAACACAGAGGATTGATATCCGAGGGTGTCGTGATCTCGCGTGATGGACATCCGCACACTTTTGCCCATACTGTCGACTAACTGATGTGACAAAGCATTCTCATTATAATCCTGATCTCACTCCATCACATTTTCACCTTTTGGTCTCCTGAAAGCAGCCCTGCAAGGACGAAGAATCACTTCTAAAGAACTGAAGACAGCCGTGCCTTCGTGGCTTGCAGCTTAGCCTAAAACATTGTTAATGAGGGAATATGAAAGCTTGTTGACAGATGGACAAAGTCTACTGAAGAGCAAGGAGATTAATTATGAAACATTATGTACAGTGGAACCTTGGATTGTGAGTAACTTGATCTGCGAGTGAAGAACCAGCCAATGGTTCTTCTGGGATTGTGGGTAATCATCTCCCATACTCAGTCTCAGTGCGTGTGTGTCACTTGTATAGTCAAAATCCATGCACGCATGTACTGTTTACCAGTGTTGGGTGTAACTCGTTACAAAGTAACCGTTAGAGTACTCAGATTACTTTTTTGATGTAATAAGTAATCTAACGCATTAGGTCGCCATTTAAGTACTCAGTTATTTAGTTTTTTTTTTATTTTATTCAGACAATTTATATAATCTGTGAGCCAGACAGTCATTCCCAATTCATTTGTGTGTGTGTGTGTGTGAAAGTCATCCTACAAGCCCCGCAGCTTAATCTAATTAGCAGAAGTTTAAATTTTCCCTAAACATGCTGACATTTCAGATTCAGAT
>JAOVVA010055955.1:0-14091 GCA_028565275.1 Leiocassis micropogon
ATAGATATGAAAATCGTAAAAAAAAAAAATATATAAAAAAAAAGATAAATGATTCCTCAAATGGTGAGTCTTTTTGTATAAACAAATTGTATGAAGCTGTTTTTGATTTCTTTATTCCAAGTCATTATTATATTAATGTGGTCACAAATTTTCACAAACTAAATTTGAGTGTGAAAGTAAAATAAACAATTGACTTCCTCCATATCTGGCAACACAACATTTACTTTAACTTGTAGATTTTTGATCTAGGTTTACATTCATTAGCCTCTGTATATGGAAATTTACACAAAATCAAAAGTCCCAATAGGATATGTAAGGATTGTTTTCCAAGCCGGATATTATTGGATATCAGATTTCTTGTGTAAATTTGTGTAAATCATATTACCGCAAAGTACCGTCTTAATAAAAGGCCCATGTCTCGTATCTACACAAATGTACATACGGTAACTGACAAAAGCACACAATCACCCATTATCTCAAATTTGGTCCAAGACATGATTAGTCCTCGAGACTTTATTTTATTTATTTATTAATGTATTATTTTGCACAGAGGCAAACACATACTGGATATCAGTCAGAATATTCTCCATCAAGTCACATGGACGTACTGTAGCACTGCAGTTTAGAATTCTCAGTAGTTTTAATTTCAATATATTTTGTATATTTACTTCTTTGTTTTTACCACTTCATTTCTTTCTGTCTGTTTTGTCTGGCCCTGTGTCATCATCATCATGTCCTATTGTAATCTACATTCTACACTTATCTTGCACAGTTTTCTTAAATAATCAGGTCCATTTAGGGGGAAAAAAAGAGAGATTTAATTTTTCTTTAGAAATTTTCAACGTAACGGTTGAAGAAAAAAAACAAAAAACAATAACAATTCATCCTGTCTGATGACTACTTCTGGAAAATTGCTTGCAACTTCACCACCCACTCATGCGCTGACGCACACGCTACGATCTCCCTTTCGTCAGGGAACGGTTCCTTTCAATCGGAACAAAACTTCAGAGGCGGTTAGTAAAGAAAACAGAAACAGATCGATACTGATTCGGTAAGAGCCGAGGGAAGCTGTTATTGAATAACGTTTAATATGTAGTACTACTTAATTGTGCCTTCACTATGACATCATCTTCAACACCTACGTGGTCTGCAGAGCTTTCCATTCAAAAGTGTGTGCGCGCATGTGTGTGTGTGCACACCAACGACGTCTCTCCACAGCTTCTTTAGTTACTGCATGCAAAAAAAAAGAAATAATAATAATAAAATGCAATCACAAACTTGAATCAATGAAGACAGGTTGCTATAGAGAGCTCCAATCTCTGAAGGTCAACATCAGCAATGCTTCTGTAACTGCGCTGGTTCTTTTAATACACCGTTTCATCGTCGTTCATGGACGTAGGAGCTTCTTTAGAACATTTGCCCCATTCAAATGTTTCACTGCGGCTAAGAGTCTCATTACCGCACTGCGCTTAAAGGCCTCATTGTCAACTGCTTTTATGCCGTCATTTACCAGAAATCTCATCAGAAGTCCCGGTTTGACTTGAAGGCCCCTCATAGTTATTAGTAGAGCTAAAATAAAACATTTGGCTTACATTTAAAAATGGTTTCAAGCCGAAAGAATCAGTAAAAAAAGGTACAATTTTTCATAGAAATGTAAGCTTCTTATTTTTTTGTAACTATTAACCAGTTTTACGCCTTCATTCTTCTGCTCATGAGACGATAAGTCCCGTTTTGACTTGCCCCCTCATAAAATAGAACTTAAGCCCTATTGGGAACGTCTTCAGGACCGCTAAAAACATAAATGCTTCAGACATCTTTCGTCTGATTTCCTAAAGTCTTAAAGAAAAGCTAAGGATGGCGTAGCCCACAAGAATCCAAGGAGACACAGGCATCACAAACCCTTTAAACGTTAAGAAAAGTTCCTTATAGCGTCATCCATGACTTTAACTCATGCGGTCCCTAAGCCACATCTAATGAACATCCTGGTGCAGTAGTGCAGTGGGAGTTTAGTATCCAAAATGGTGTTGTGTCTGGGTAGCACATGTGAACTAGATCATTTTAAAAAGCTGGGGTTTTTTTTGTTACTTTACTGTTACTTTTTGTTAATTTAATCCCATTTAACAATTCTGATGATTTAATGACATCTCAGATGTCACGTAGGACTATTAACCCTAAAATTGCCATGTGACAGATGTGTTCTGTTTGGTCCATGTGGTGTGTTTGGTCTGTGTTCTATCCCACATAATAAATGGGAAATGGAAGTCTTGAAATCTAAAGACATTCTACAGACAATCTGAGGGCTAATGTGCGTGTCCACTGAGAAAAAAAAAGAAAAGATCAACAGGATGGTGACTTCATATTGATTATTTTTCCAATGAGTGCGGACTTTGTTGTGTCGTCTTTTGTGAGAAAAGTCCCGATTTGACCTGAACGTCCCTCGCAGCTTTTGCTCCTTCAGTTCAGTGTGTGTGAAAATGGCACTTAGCGCAGACTTTACGTGAATGATTGTATGTGAAACCGCAGGCCGCTGTGGTTGCACATACAAAGTGATCCATAAAACAGTAAAAAGCCAGTAATTAGCAAAAAAGATGGGAAAAACTTTTTGCTGTATCGATCTGAATTTGTAAGCAGTGCGCCTACGCGCCTGGAGCTAGTTAAACCAATAAAAATAACAACTCTCATTAAATGTGTGTACGAAAAGAAAAACAAGCTAGGAAACTTGAGACAGATTTAAAACCAACTCAGGCCGGAAGAAAAAGAAGAAGTATAGTCTTTAAAAACTTTCTTTTTTTACAATTACAAATGACTTTTCCAGCAGAATGTCATCGTCGTGGAGGAAAAAAAGCTTTCACTGCTTTTGTAATAGGCCTCAAATTCAGGAGCTGGAAGTTTATAGTAAAGAATCCTGAATGGATTTGGAAACTATTCTATTTCTCCCAGCATGCTATCGCTCCCCATCCTCTTCTTTCTTCCACAGAAAATTACACAGGGCAATTACTGCACAGATTACATCAGCGCAATTAAACATGGAACCGCCTTCCAGTTCTAGGTTGCTCAAAGATACACACGGGCGGCGTGCTTTAAAAATTCCCTCCGACCCCTGGCCTCTCTCGCTGACGCTAATGATCGGGTTATGAATTATATCATCACCTGACTTGATGATGTTTTAATTGGCGCCGGACGTAAAAACGACTGCAATTACTCACGAGTGCGTAATCGTGCTTTCTCACGAGGAAGCGCGGGGGTGCGTTTCTGCCTCCATTAACCAAGTATTGCCGTTACAAACCTTTCCGGCAGAGTGCTGCGGCGGCACGATGACATATGTGCGCATTACGCTCGAACCCACACTCCTGCCATTTTCGCTTTTAACGAAGAAAATAAGGACTCTCCAGATCAGATAATAACAGCAGCAAAGCAAGAACTCTGAGCAATTACAGACGGCTTATCCGTTCGCAGTGCATTAGAGATCTTGATTGGTCTTGCGGTGAGCAAAGAGGAAAGAATCCAGACGTTATACCAAATGATAAGAACATCCAAGACATACAAAATATTTACCATTGTATTAATGTCATCATTTTAAAGGAAAATTGAATAAATATATTTGTTTTAAGTGGGTTTATTGTTCCAGTGTAGTGGGCGTGGCCATACAATCAGCTCACACAGTAAATAAAAAGGCAATTGTTGATATTGATATGTTCCACCTTCTACAAAGAAGAAAGGTCAACTTTGCCAAGAGTACCGTAACGCAATGGACTTCCCATAACATGCACTCCTCTCTAGGGACGAGAATCACCAGTCACCTCCCGATACAATATCATGATACCTTGGTAAATTGCGTTTCTATAAGTATCGTGATTTTATTAATATGCCGATTCAATATCACATTTTTCCCTGATTGCGTTACAATTTGAAACCTCAAAAAGTTTAATGAGTAATAAAATGTAGCCCATTCATTATAACGTTGATTTTCTAAAAAACAAACGCCGCATTTAAACAATACAAAACAAAACTTCAAATACAAGAGTTTAACATTTAACTTCGAATGATGCAAAAATTAAGCAAAAAAGATAAATTTTTACTGAGCCATGCCATACTTACTGTATTACAAACATAGCAAGTAATTCACTCCTACCACATGGGATGAAAATGTGTAAATAGTTCAGGGTGCGCCACCTGTGGGATCATTAAGAAACAGCGACATTTTACCGCCTCGAATGCCTCCAAAGTCGAGTGGCTGTGAGCGCATGGGCACCTGAGGGTTCTAACGTGGGCATGTGGGACTTCTAACGCAATGCGATTTCTGACTGATTAGCACTCTTGCTGCGTTTTGCTTAAGCGTGTGTAACGAGTGGGTTGGAGACTTTTTTTGCTCACAGAGTTTGAAGAAAAGGGCAGATCCAAGGCTTTTCACGTGCACGATTTTGGGTAATGTAACGCCATAGAAATGCGACTCTGTTGCGCCAGTGGGAAGCTTCTGCGCCCTGTACAGAATCGTTTATATATCGGAGGCTGATCGACGGCTACGACCAATCAAACTGAAAACCAGCTAGTTTTGCTCACTGGCTGATCGACCGGTTCATATTTATTATAAATGCAAAAATAGTTTTTAGAAAATCTATTTTGGAGTCAGTGTGGCGATACGTGAATCTTCACACATATGCCGAATCGATTTAGTATAACGATTTAGTATTGATTTTTTTTCCCACATCTCTATTCTTTATTTGTCATACTCTATATTGATACATTTTTATTTTAATCTACTACATTTGGGAAGTAAATCAACTGGTCCTGCTACAAAATAGCACACCTATTTTTTTTTTTGTGACAGGTGATGGCACACATGTACGCTCAGAGACCGTACCTCCTTCGCCTGGTCTTTGTCACAAACTAATTGCTAGATTGGCAATAGCAGGCCGTCCGTATAATAAAAGACTACAAAGTTAAGTGACGGACAGGTCTAATATCCGTGCTGTGCAGGGGTTGGGATTTCAAGTCAGATTCTGAGTCAGAGAGGGTCGGGCGAGCAATAAAAGGAGAGGGATAAGTGAGACGAGAACACATCTGTGATGGGACACGGAAGGAAGAAGATGAGAGGAACGCATCAAGAACTGGATAGAAGGACACTCAGAGGGAAAATAACAGTGATGCATGCAGCCTGAAACAGAGAGGTGTGTATGTTACACAGAGTACACGCTGAGGCCAACACCCAGCATGTTCTGTCTGTCAATAAACAGGGCATTAAGTGAAATCCTATAAAACAGCCCAAGGGTATAAACACACACACACACACACACACAAACACATACAACGAATTACAGTAATCTAAATGTAATCGAAACTGTTTACATCTAAAGCCGTAGGGAACATACGTCCATGATTGCTCTCTGCTCTCTCTAACTTGGTGATGGTGCCATGGGTCACATGATGCATATTCATAACAAATATCAGACAGTTCTTAACCTGCAGTTTGAAGCAAAAAAAAAAGCTACTTCTAAGACTAAATTTAGAGAAACCAAGAATGAGAATATACATGTATGTATTAGTGATGGGAATCATGGGGACCACCCGATACAATATTACGATACCAGGATGCCGATTTGATTTGTATTGCGATATTTATAAATATCCCAATTTAAAAGTACTTTTTTCCCTAAGCGAATAATTTTTTCCTAACACAGCGTCCAATGCAGTGTGAACAGTTAAATAATCGATTTTGGAGTTAGTGCGGCAATCCAGGAATTTCCACACAAAAGAATCACGATACGTTACTGAAATTATATTTGCCCTTGTCTCTAATAAAGTTCTCTGGGTGATGATGACTTTGGGTGCCAGAGGTCAGAGGAGAATGGCCAGACTGGTTCGAGCTAATAGAAAGGCAACAGTAACTCCACTTGAGGTACCTTGAAGTGGATCCCATTGTCATTTAGGCATTTGGCAAACGCCCTTATCCAGAGCGACGCACATTTTACACCTCATCTGACCAGGTGAGGGTTAAGGGCCTTGCTCAAGGGCCCAACAAGGACAACTTGATGTTCGTGGGATTTGATCGTGGCACTGTCCGAACCGTAGTCCAATGCCTTAACCACTGCGCTACCCCAGACCCAATCAGCAGAAACCCACACCTGGTGATATTCCTGTTAGCTAAGAATAGGAACTCTACAATTCACATTGGGTCACAAAGGATAGACAACAATTGTTGCAACAAATGCTGTCTGGTCTGACAAGTCTCGATTTCTGCTGTGACATTCTGATGGTAGGGTCAGAACTTGGTGTAAACGATATGAAAGCATGGCTCTATCTTGCCTTGTATCATCGGTTTAGGCTGGTGGTGGTGATGTAATGTTGTGGGGATTTTTGCCAACACACTTTTGGGACCCTTAGTACAAACTGAGCACCACAATCTAACTGAGTAATGTTGTTGACCATGTCCTTTCATTTACAAGATAATCTAAAATCATCTCAAGCTGGTTTTGAGCAATGAATTCACTGTACTCACATGGCCTCCACTGACACCAGATCCCTATCCAGTAGAGCACCGTCGGGGGAGTGGTGCCACGGGAGATTCACCTCATGGATGCGTAGCCGACAAATCAGCAGATGCGAATATGTCAACACGGACCAAAATCTCCAAGGAATGTCTCCAGCACCTTGTTAAATCTTTGTCATAAAGGGTTAAAGCAGTTCTGAAGGCAAAACCAGGTCCAACCCAGTACTAACAATGTGCACCTAATAAAGTGGCTAGTGAGTGTATGTGTTGTAAGCTTGTAAGCTCTTGCGCTGTTATTAATTCAGGTTATGAACCTCCCATATCTGGTTATGTAATAGTTTAGCTATTACACCTCTGGACATTTGCTCCTTTAACCAGTAACAGCATGTCATTAGCGGATTAGGGCTATGCTAGTCCTGGGATTTGAAACCAAGTCATTAACACATACCTTATATGGTAAGCTAGCACTCGGCGGTATCGTGTAATGATGCTATAAACATTGTTCAGGGTTTCCCCACGGGAGCGAGGTGTTACAATACAGGATAAGGGCAGAGATTTAGAAAATGCCCCCTTAAGCCAGTTATAATAGCCTTGAACTCTTGGTGTCAGCAAACCAACTGACTTTATTCAGCAGGGAAAGAACTTCATTTCAATGTTTGTTTTTGGTTTTTTTTTAAGGTCTTTCCCATTTCAGAGAGATGACTAAAAACCAGTCTGTGGTTTTCAGAATAAATGGCTCCTGAATAAATTGCTCTGATTGACTGTAATGCGTCATTCCAGAAACCAGCACCATTTCAGGGCTGGCCAATTTTGCTGCTTGGAAAAGGAAAAGAAAAAAGAAGGAAGGAAAAAAAAAAACAGTCCCTTCTTCAGAAGAAGCATGTCTAATGGGGCAAGATTAGATCCTGGCACGGGGACCAATGCTGGCGCCTTGGAGAAGTCAGGAAAGGCAATAGAACAGCTGTAGGCTTTTAGCCATGGAAATGCTTGTAGAAAACCATCTGGCAAGCAAATACAATGCAAATGGAATAGCTTAAACAATACCACAGCATTGTAATCCTCAGTGGGTGGAGCTCCAGCTCGTGTTCAAAAACTAAACTAACCAGTAGCATACCCAGCCTACACACACGCATGCATGCACACACACACACACACACACACACACATACGGTCAGATCTGGCACGGAGTGTGTAAGCTTTGTGCAGCTTTATTAGCAGTTGAGGGCCAGGCATTAATGAAAACATTAGATTCAGTCTGAGGGCTTAGTGCATGCTTCTCTGGCTGGCTCGCTCCAGCCCCCACACTGCATGCCTCCAATTATACCCTGAACCTGGTCCCAGTTCTGAACCATGAAGCAGTATTTTTTTTCCCCCTGCATGGATCTGTAATACTGACATTGCAAAAGGCTTCAACATCGCTATTACAGTGCAGCCTGGATAAAGATAGCACTGAGCTCACAGGTTTCACCCAACACCAAGTACTCACTCGAGGGCTGATTTACACACCAAGGCCTTTTGCAGCTTCATACTAGATCGGCAATTTCACATATGCAGCATCTATTACCGCAATATGAGTCAAAAGGGCGAGTCAAAAATGATCCGCATTCTGACTGTAGAATTCATTTTAATTTTAACTTCTAGAAAAGAGAAATATATCTATTTTTTCAACATAATCGCCTTGCTTTTTAATACACTTTGCCCATCTGTCAACAAGCCCTCGTATTACTTTATAAAAAATTTGTTTTAGGCTGAGCTACGAGCCATGAATGCACCGCTGTCTTCACTTCTTTACCAGAAGTGAATCTTCGTCCTCGTAGAGCTGCTTTCAGGAGATCAAGCAGGTGAAAGTCCAATGGAGCAAGATTAGGGCCCGTATTCACAAAGCTTCTTAAACCAAAAAGTTGTTCCTAGTGACGAAATTCTAAGAAAATTCTTAGAATTATGGCAATTTCTTAGAATTTCCCCTTAAATTTAGGACTAAATCTTAGTGAAGATGAAGATGATTCAGGAAACATGTTAACCCTAACAACAGCTCCTAAGGTAAAAATTAAGAGGAGAGATGAGGACTTTTAAGAGGCTTAAGAGTTAAAGGTAAACAATCCTGTAAACAATACTGAAGACTTTCCAGAGAAACTCTAAATAAGGATTAACTCAGAGTTGCTCTGGAAAGTTTCCTAAATCACTTTTAATCTAAGACTCCCAGCTAGGCCTTTTTAGGCCAAGATAGGAGCTCTCTGAGAGAATTCTAAGAAGATTTGTGAACACGGGCCCAGGACTATAGAAACTATACAGTATATACAATCTCAAAATGAAGTTGAGGAGGGAAGAAGTTCCTTCTTGATGGCTAACACTTATGCCACTTTCCTTGAATTTCTTCTCAACACACTTTCTCCATACTGCACACAGTCTTCGATAAGTAACGGCACCAGGTACACCCTTAGACCACAAAAAAACAAATCATTGCACGCTGCTCGACATTTTCCACATCCATTTTTGCTGGCAGCGCAGTTACAAATGAACTGATGTAACACGTTCACACCTGGACAGCAGTGACTGGGGAGACACAAGCCTTTAATGGAAAGCGCTGATAAGACAGAACAGAAGTTTTAATGTAACCGTTTTAATGTGCAGATAATTTCTGACTCACCCTCGTATGTGTAGTATAAATATATAGATAATAGAAGTGCAGGAAATGTGCCAAATGTATTAAATCTGATTTGATGTAATGGATAAAAAACTCGAAAGATTAAGAGACCCTTTTAAGTGTCATTATGGAAAACTCTGTCAAAACTGACAGCTTCCGCATGATCACATGACGGGTGATAGAGAGGGATAAAGAGTAAGCGATAATCTGCAGAGACGTAGACCACCAGGATCATGAGGTTTTAATATCTGCTCAGGTTTTTATACACTAATGTTTTGTGAATAACATTCTTCTCATATACTATACATGCATTCTTGCACACTTATAGACCTGCAAACCGGTTCCTGTAGACAATACTGAAGAGCACCCATGCAGACAAACAAAACCCGAAAGATAAAGGTTTTGACGGTGTAGGTCATTGTTGGGTTAAAGGGTGAAATCCTAAACTGCACTCGCTAATGGAAGGATTCCCTGGATTAGTTGCAGAGCCGGTGGATCTTGCTGCGATGAATAAAGCAGGCAAGTGTCGGCAGGTCAGAGAAAGGGGGACAAAAAAACAAGGAGGCTTTGGAACAACTGTAGGTCTGGATGGATTCCAATAACAGCAGCTGTATTATGGGCTGTACTGTATGCATTACGGTACGTTTTGGTTATATGGTGAGGCTACCCATGCATGGTTGGCTACAATCAATACAGCACACACGCTTATTTGCATGAAGATCAATTCATACATCATGCAGAACCAGGAACACCTTGGTAACACATATTTACAATTCAAATGCAAGTCATGTTTTCTAAATTATGAGACTCTAGTGAGTCTATGAGAACATGTGAGCGCATCAAGTTTTATATTCTAGAATCGAAAATGTTTGCGTTTATAGATAAAGTTATACATTCTAATTATCACTGACTGATGATAGTATCACTTGTGGTTTTGTGTAGGGGCATGAAGGTGTGTGGCCAGATGTAGGTAACACTAGAGCAGTCGATCATAGCCAGACTGTTGATTCAATTCAATTCTATTCAGATTTTTTGGCCATTGTGATTTTCTATTTGATTCCATAGTGCTACAGTTTGTCTTATTTGTCTCAAACAACTACCTTGGTATACGAATGCCCTCGCTTATGAATTTGCATTGGCATACAAAGCATTTTCAGCATAAGACTGAATAAACCAAACTGAATTACGGCCAATTTGTGCATCATTTACATTTAAGGCATTTGGGAGATGCCTTTATCCAGAGTGACTTACATTTTGACCTCATTATTCATCTGAGCAGTTGAGGGTTAAGGGCCTTGCTCAAGAGCCCAACGGTGGCAACTTGGTGGTTCGTGGGGTTTGAACCTGGGATATTCCGAACCGTAGTCCAATGGAGCCGGTCATAACAACACTTTTACTTAACATTTTTATTTTAGCGCATAGTACACGTATGTTACACGCCCTCACATTGGACTGCTTTGGATATGTTTTCTCTAACAACCCATGTTTTATCTCATAGTGGCGCTCCACATGAGGCTTTTTTTTTAGCGCCACACTTTCGGAAGATATGAGACAAACTGGTTTAAACTTCCTGCAGGAAGAATAAACATACATTGATCTGTCCATACATCTTTGAATGTTCAGATTTATATTTTGTGTGTCCGTGTATGCAAAAAGCATGATGAAAACACATCCTGTTATCCCATTCTTCACTTTTGTCAGTTATTCTGAAAATTTACAATAAATTCAGTGCAAGTGTTCCAGTAAAAAAAGGCAGTAAGACCCGCCTCCGCCTCCGAGTTCAGCTGCAACCATTAGTCACCATTTTATTTGCCCAAAACAGAAGGTCAGACATGGGACGGCTTTATCAGCAAGGGACAATTCCGAGCTGGTTTTATGAAAACGGCAAAGCTAAAGCTACTAAAGTGTCGATCTATTGCAAAAGTCTGTGACTCAACTTCAGATTCAGTAAACAATACTGTTTTAAAGTTGTTGTTTGTTTTAACGAGTCCTGCACAATTAATCGCATAAAAATCTAAATATGCATGCAATATGGACAAGTGCAATTCTTTAAAGTGCAATTATTTAATCTCAAAAGGTAATATACGCATAGTCTGGAATTTTCATTTGTCAATATATTAAGGATTAAAATTATAAATTAATTTAAAAAATTTTTATTTTTAAATAAATTTTCACTGATGAATAAATATTGGCAACCATCATCTTAATTAGATCATTGTCAAATTATTTGGTGTTAGCCTAGATAAATACATTTTAATAGTAAAATATTGCAGTTTAAATCACAATCGCAATATCTGACAAAATAATCGCAAGGTGATTTTTTTTTTTTTTACCGGTAACAGTTAACCTTCTTCAGCTCTGTGTGAACTTTTATAGCACGGAACATGAAGGACGTCATTATAAATAAAAAACATAAAATATTCAAACGCAGTGAAAAAAAATACAAAAATTATTTCCCATTTGTTTATTAGAAATGCAGGATGGAAAAGTCTCAACACGCCTGGTAAATGTATTTTAATGTCCTGAACCTGTGTGTGATTCTGGATCCTGATTGGCTAAGACAATGCACTTTCTCAAAGGGGCAGAGTACGTTTAAAGCTGCAGTCCCTGATAGAGCACGTTTGAAAAATAAGTGAAAGAAAAAGAAAATCAGACATGTCAAAATTTGTTAGAACATTTAAAGACACATTTTCAAGACTTTTGCGACTTGGATTAACTTTAAATATTTTTTTTTACGTTTATTTAAGTGTAGTTTTTTATGGTTGAAACTTCATTTTAAAAATACACACTTTTTTTCTATCTATGTTTTTTTTGTTTTTCCATCACTCGTGAACCCTTTCATGACTTCCTGGTCTATAAAACTATACATCATAAAGCTTGTTTTTTTTATTGCTCACCCAAATATTTGTGAGCAGCGTCCCCATTCATTTGTTTTGACAATTTAAAAATGAAACAAACCCCTATTATGATTAAAAAGGTCCGTTTAATGGGATGTGAATGGAAATCGTAACGACGCTGTTGTACCTGATGCACTCACAGCGTACTGAACCACTACTGGGTAGATGGATGGGGTTATAAATGTGCCTCAAGTGTAAAACAGTTACCAGTTGTAGCTCCGAGGTGTTTAAACTGCCAAATCAGTATAAATATCATCCTTTATATGCAACAAGCGCATTCTTGTACAACAGTACTTATTCTTTTCATCTTCGCTTCTGCTACTTATAATGTGCAGCAATTATCAGAGCAAAATGTATTCGCTGTAATAATCGCAGTATAATGACTGTGCTAATGCTCCAATCTGCCATCCTGTCTCTCCCTCTCCTCTGTTAAACACATCAAATCTACACCATTCACTAGCAGAGCTCTCACACAGCCATACAGCATCTGTGATGGAGTCCAGATACACACTTTAAGTGCACATGAAAGCCCAAAGAGATTGAGAAAAGAGAGAGAGAGATAGAGAGAAGGAGAGTGAGAGAGAGAGGGGAGAGAGAGAGAGAGAGAGAAAGAGAGAGAAAGAGAGAGAGAGAGCGAGAGAGCGAGAGGGAGAGAGAGAAAGAGAGAGAGAGGGAGAGCGAGAGAGCGAGAGGGAGAGAGAGAAAGAGAGAGAGAGGGAGAGCGAGAGAGCGAGAGGGAGAGAGAGAGGGAGAGAGAGGGAGAGCGAGAGAGCGAGAGGGAGAGAGAGAGGGAGAGCGAGAGGGAGAGAGAGAGAGAGGGAGAGCGAGAGAGAGAGGGAGAGCGAGAGAGCAAGAGGGAGAGAGAGGCAGAGCGAGAGGGAGAGAGAGAGGGAGAGAGAGAGGGAGAGAGAGAGGGAGAGCGAGAGGGAGAGAGAGAGGGAGAGAGAGAGAGGGAGAGCGAGAGAGCAAGAGGGAGAGAGAGAGAGAGAGAGAGAGAGAGAGAAAGAGAGAGAGAGGGAGTTATGACAGACGGGCTGGTCCTTTTTCTCAGTAAGGAAATTACACTTTAAAAAAGAAACAGCAGGAACTTTATGCAACACGCAGACCTTCAAATCTAAATAGTTTCACTGCACAAGGACCATTTGAGAAGCACCATGAGAGACCTGAGAGCCCAGAAGTTCAGATTATGAGTTCAAATCCCAAGACCGTCTGAGCAAAATCACTTTTGTTTGTGTTTTATTGAATATTATAGCAGAGTTACAGTATAACGAGTAGAGCAGCATTATAAGGGCTAAAAAAGCAATTAGGCGTTCTTTTGCTTAATATTAAACTCATAATTTTCATTTGTTACACTAAGGCTTGCTAAATAAGAAACAGTTTGTACTGCACTTTATAACGGTATTCTTGGCTTTCTCTTCCCTTTTATGATGTACTGTTTAGGGATGAGAACCACCAGTCACTTCTCGATACAATATGATCACGATACCTCGGTGTCGATCCAAATAAAATTGTGAGTCCCATTTTACTTTTTTTTACAACGGATATATCTCCAAGGTGCGGAGCGGCACATAGACAGACCAAAATACCAAAGGTTCTTAATACGTAACACATGGACTATTACATAACTTTTTATTATGATTTATATACAGTATGTACAATGATTCAGTAGCTACCAATCAGAGCAGACGAAGGCTATCACATGCTTCCTCTGATACCTGTGAAGCTCTCAGGATCTTTTCCAACTGCTTATGTACTCCGCATGCAATCGGCTACATGTGAGGCTGTTCGCTCAAGGCCGATCATGGTGAAATCCAATTTTCCGGTCACTGGCCAATCGATCAGTGCATCTTTATATGTGACCCATCACCAGAGGTGGAAAGTAATGAATTACATTTACTCGCATTACTGTAACTGAGTAGATTTTTTTGTGTACTTCTACTTTTTAAAGAAGTTTTTAAAATCTGTAATTTTACTTTTACTTAAGTATTTTGTTTAAAGTATTGTACTTCACTACATTTTAAATCATATTCGCTACTGAGTAAAAAATAAATGAATGAAAATGA
>JAOVVA010056095.1:0-14083 GCA_028565275.1 Leiocassis micropogon
AAGAGCTCCTGCTTGTCGGTGTCTTGGCTGGCATTTGTAAATTTCCTTGTTACACCTTCCCTAACCCTAGACTGGGGTAGGCATGTAACAAGATACACTTATTGCTCTTTTTTTATTTTTTACTTTTTTTAAAGGTAAAGTGCAGGTTAATTTGTTTGATTTTTACTTAATATTTTGTGTTAATTATTTTTATTGATTAAATTTTTTTGGGCTGTGGAACTAATAATTTGAGTTTCCATTATTTCTCATGGGATAATTCGATTTGGTTTACAAGTGTTTTGGAATACGATGTTAAATAAAATGCTACCAATATTAATGAGACGCTTCCATTCTAAGATCTTGGTGTAATTACATGAAGCACCATGTGAGAGGATGCAAGTTAAATCTTGATGCTCCAGTTTTAAGACTGTTTAGGGATTTTATCTGAGGACATTTAACTGTTGGGCAGAAAATGTAATGCTAAATCTATCTACTTACCCAAAGCACAAAATTTCCCCAGGTATTCATCTCTTTCCTTCTGTCTCTCTATAGTCAGGTTGTTGTAACTAATCAGGAACTGGTCTCTCTTTTCAGTCAGGTTGTAGTAATTTGTCTGTAACAGGTTGTATTCTGTGTTCAAGATGCTAAATTTGATCCACAGCACTGTGATGACAGTCAGCAGGAGAACATACAGCAGCACCACACACACTGCAATCAGTCTGTAATACCTGCTCCATGAAGTGTCTCCTCCTAGACGTGAATGGACACAAAGGCACATATTTAAGTCTCTGCAAATTTGGACCTAGCATTTACAATTTAGGCTCAACATTATTATCAATGAGGCTGTTGCCTTTCTGCAGTGAGCTGGAGAACATTTCAGTAACTCTATCCTGCCATCACTGTAAAACTCTTCCCTTTGCAAGGGTTTCGACTGGTTTATAATAAACTGATTTGCAAATCTGAATCACATCACCTTAAATAAATATTTTTATGAAGAACATTTTCTTCTTAATTGTCTGTGTATGTCGATCACCCACAATATGCAAAGTGCATTCCTAACATTTGCATTAAGTGAACCCCGTAAAAAAGGCTCCATAAAAGTTGAACAGACAGCTACAGTAGCAGCACGAAACAAATTGTCAGAGGTGGAAATGATTTGTAACTAAATAATATGGAAATTTAAATATTTAATAATCTAGAATGCAATAATAATAATAATAATTTGACCACTGTATGACCTCCGATCAACATTTACAAACTTCTTTTATATCACTGAATATTGAGGATCTCATCATGAATTAACAAAACTTAAATATACACAAAATAAAATAATGTTACTGGAAAAAATATAATTCCACTTGTTTTGTCCATCAGAAATGCAGGTTGGAAAAGCTACAAAAACACTTATATGTTTAAAAAAATAGTATAATGAGTGAAATGTAAAGGATGGGCTCATGTTGGGTCACCTTTATTATTCATTTTTTTATTTATTTATTAATGGCAATAATATATATTGTAGCGTTTTACCGCTGGAAAGGATGTTGGAGAGACGAGTGAGCTTAATTGCTGCCCAATGCAATGGCTGGGAGTATTTTATTTAATACACAGCATGTATAGCATGAGCAGCACATTCACACGAGAACCACATCCAATTTAACCTTAGCATAAACCGGAGCACATTCAACAGGTCACACACACCTCCACACACATAGAAACCCCCGCAAGGCATGCTGGTCGTCAGCCGCCACCCCGCCCACGCCACAATATATATATATATATATATATATATATATATATATAAGAAAAAATAATCCAATAAAAAATAATAATATAGAAGAATAAAATGTCAAATTTACATTGCATTATGCAGAAACTTTTATACAGTATTATAACATTTTCATATCAGTTGTGGCACAGTGGCCTCGCATCACCAGAGTCAGGGTTTGATTTTGATCGCACAACTCAAGTTCAAGCCATGCTTCCTGCTCAGCAAACAGGTCAACTTGGCAATTGCCACAGCCTCACTCAAGGATTTATTTTACCGTATGCTTAGTGTCCCGCAGAGGATGAGGAAACAGCCTCCCACACAAGTTACATTTTTTTCCCTGCTCCATGCCATAACATGCCTCAACCATGCCATGCCATATTCTCTTCAGTGCTAGCAAAGCTCTTCACCATCCCAGCCAAGCTCAGCTGTGATCACTTGAACCAAGGATGCTCGGCTAACTCCACTGACTAGTTTTGAGAACACTATGCTTCTTCCACTGGCTGGATTTAATGATGTGTTGCTCACCCCACTGTCCAGTGTTAATGCCGTGATGCTGGTGCCAACACCTAGTTTTGGAAAACATTAACCTTGTTTTTCACGAAACCTGCAAGGTCATGCCTGTCCCACTGCCTGGCTTCAGGAACAACATTCTGGCACTTCCTCATTGCTTTGAGCATGTTGTGCAGGCACCAAGCATTCCCCATGTGACTATATGATGTATAAAAATAGCTTTAGGCTACGGCTAGCAGTGTTAGCTACTGCTAAGTACTGGACTATGAGCATTTAGTTACAGTGAGGGAGAGGCCAAGCCCAGGAGAGCACACAGAGTTCAGCCATGGTGCCCTGGCTTGTTTTTCAGACATTGAAGGACCTCCGGATAATTTGTTTAAATAAACAAACTATCTGAACTAAGAAATTGCCAAGGTGTGCATAAAATTCGTAGAGACATTTAGTGGAGCTATCATTCATCAAAGACACAGGCAAATAAGCAATCAGTTAGCTTATTGCCAAGAGCATGCACATCAACTGCACTACAAAAAATGCTGGATTCACACACATCATAGCTAAACTGTTAGCACTGTCACCCTGCACCTCCAGGGTCCAGGTTTGATTCCCACTCAGGGGCTGTGTGCATGGGGTTTGCATGATCTCCCCATGCTTGATGGGTTTCTTCCGGGTGCTCCGGTTTCCTCTCACAGTCCAAAGACATGCAGATTAGGCTAATTGGTGTTCCCAAATTGCCCATAGTGTGTGAACGTGCATGTGAGTGGTGAATGGATGTCCCACCATGGTTGTAAAAAATGGGAATAAATACAATGGTCACCATTGGCCTCCACAGTCCCTACTTAAACTACAGACATTTCTAGATGGATGGATGCATGGATGGATGGACAGCTAAACTGGAGCTTAACTGAATTGAATTGTTTTACTGTGATGAGTTATGACTGCATTCACTCTGAGAGTCTAATCGAACAGAAATTGCCACAAACAGTTTTGTACCCAAGTGTCTATTAGTCAACTGTGTGTGTGTGTGTGTGTGTGTGTGTGTGTGTGTGTGTGCGTGTGTGTGTGTGGGTGTTGATTTCTTTTAGCTTACATAATGCCATTTTTAAACAATACATGGATTCATTTTGTTACACTTTACACATTTTTAATGGATTATTTTATGGATTATTGCATCAAGTTAGTTAAAATAAAAAAGTAGTTCAGTACATATACACATATTTCTGCGTGTGAGTGTATTTTACCTGAACTTTCAGATTGTATAAAGCTTCCGGGCCTCTGGGTCTCCAAATTGTCCTGATTCGCATAAACATCTTCATATGATTTCCTGTTGTCACTGGAATCGGCTCTGTCCTCTCCTATAACTTCTACATTTGCATAAATCTCCTCAGTTATCTCCATTCTAACTAAACGTTTCAAACTACACTCTGAGTGGCTGTCTTAAGTCACACTGCACAAGTGACTGGATGTGTTGCTGCGATATTGAAAACTTATTTCCTCTTTTATTCATTCTAAACATGCAATAAGCCACAAGTGAGAAACAGACACACTATGAAGACACGTAAGAAGGAAGGCCTTAATGCAGTCCCTACACAGTCATGTGACTACCAGGCTCACACTGAAATGTTTTCTAAAGATTTTTTTATTATATGGATGCTAATTTTAAAATGATTTTACTGATCTGCAGGAAATATTAAGTCCTGAAGTGGAGCAGCTCCATCACACACCTGCCTGCTGCATCATCAGATCTTACATCTGTTCATTATAGAGAAGGAAAAGCAAACAATTATTAAGCAGGTTAATTAACATTATTGTGTTTTTCCAGAAGTAAAAAATTGTGGATACATTTGAACAGGAACATTTAAAAACAAATCACATTAATACAACCATGGTGCATAAACAGGACGGTCTCTTTTGAATAAGATGATGAATTAATAATTTATTTTAACACTGTTGAAATAACTTTTTTTTTTTTTATAAAGAATGGATTTGCTCTATGTTTAGATACTTGGGTTTTCTAAAACAGCAAATCTGACAGTGGTTCAAACTACAAGGCATTTGTATAATAATGCATGCCTCGTAGTACAGTATGGTGTGCTGTTGCTTTCACACCTCGACCACAGGAAGCTACTGCTGTTTGGTCTTTTCCTTTACTGCCAGACAACAAGACAACTCTTAGCTTTTTTCTGCATACAAAGCTAACTGTTATTATCAACAAATAAAGGTGCATACACCTAAGGCAGGCACAGGGCTGCTCCAAGGTAATCAGGAACGATGAGCAACACCTGACCTCCTGCTATTTAAAGCTGGGAGACAGTGTATGGGTTTTAATTGTGTATGGGATTGTGTGAAATGTGTTGACTTACACTATACATTTTGCAGTGACAGTTGGAGGCATGTGTGCATTTAGGGGGTTCACAGAACATTGTGGAACAGAAGAACATCAAACTGCTTACACTGCAAGACAGCTGACCAAAATGTGGAACATGTCAGAAATTCACCTAATCATCCAGGAGCCAGATTGCTGGTCATTCAGGTAATTAATTGGGTGCGGAGACAGCATGAGCAGCATGTCTCAGTTTCCCCCCACTTTCCCCAGAGTTTCCTCTGTCCAGGTGCTTTACCAGGCCTTTACTGTAGCTGCCTTCAAGTGATGGACCTGAGAAACCCCAGAGCACAAACTCCTGATGAGCCTATAATTCCAAACCCACAGCACAGATCTGAACTAAAGACTCTCCCATAGGGTAAAATTGACTGTTTTACAGTTTATTAAAAAAAAAAAAAATTAAAAAACAATTCTTTCCCCTTTACATGTCCCTGTGTGTGTCCGTGTGCAAGAGTGTGTGTGCATTGCGTGTGTTTACAGTATGCGGTTGCTGCTGTAAGCTTTTTTTTTTCACATACTGATGTGTGAAAGAGAGCAGTGGTTAACACTGATCTTAGATCAGTGAAACTTCTGTCTTAGTATAACAACTTTGCTGAATGACTTTATATGGAACAAAATGTAATGTATTGGTGCAAGGATTAAATTATTATGACATACTTATGACATCTTTGTATAAGTATTTGATCCCCTACAGATTTTCTAAGTTTGCCCACTTACAAAGAAATGAAGGGTCTATATTTTTTTTATCATAGGTTTATGGTAAAGGATTTGAGACAGAATATCAACCGAAACTCCAGAAAAAGCACATGATACAAATGTTATGAATTAAGTTGCATTTCAATGAGGGAAATACTTATTTCCCCCACTGTGTATAACTGCTGTACAGTACTTTACCATGCACATCTGAGGTATGTGTGAGTTTTGCAGCTCAAATATCCTTACACATTGACCACAAAAAGCCACTCTTCTTTTTGTTTCTCTTTTTTTTTAACTTCCTCTGACTTGATTTACTAGCAGTGAATGTTACATTTAAATTAACCTCAGCCTTTCAGTCACGTCCACACAGAGACAAAATCATTTCATGTTTTTGTGTTTTTTTTTGTTTTGTTTTTAATAGATTAAAGATGTTTCGGAGTTCTTCTGAGCAGAATAAAATGGTAGTAGTTATCTATGAGGTTGCAGACAATGCCCCCTAGTGGCAAGTTTCTGTGACTGCTTTGAAGTTTGTGTCTTTATGGTCATAGGAATTGCATGCTGACATCACTTCTCGTTGTTCTCTGTTTCATGTAACAATGTCCGTGTCTATTTATGTTTGATTAGATCTCTTAGCTGCTGTTTTAAATGATTTTAAAAGTCTTGTTTTTGTTCAGTATTTGTCTGCAATGTTACATGACATACCAAAAAATGTGAAACATATTGTATATTATTGTCATGATGTATGAATGAATTAATTAATCAATCTAAAAAGAAGTGGTTAGCACGGTGGCCTCGCACCTCCAGGGTTGAGGGTTTATTTCCCGCCTTATGGTTTCTTCACACAGACTCAAAAGGCATACAGAATAGGCTGATTGGTGTTTCTAAATTGCCCATAGTGTGTGAGTGAGTGCATATGTGCTGCTTGTGCCCTGCGATGGACCTACACCCTGTCTTTGTGCCCTGTGTACCCTGTGATAGGCTCCAGGCCTCCCATCCCTGCTAAAAAAATCCAGCATAGTCCAGCATGATTTATATCCTTGTCTGTGCTAGTTAATAATGATTAGTGCTGGTCCGGTGCTGGTTTATCTGGTGAACCAGCATAACTGTGCTGATAAGTTCACCAACAAGGTATAGCTACTTTTACTGGGCCACCAGCAACGTTTTGCTAGTTAAAATTGGTTACCAGTATAGCTCAATATATTGTATATTTTGAAATAGCTCGTATGTGATGTAAATACATGGACAGTGTAGTTTTGTCTTTAAACTAACCCTGTTTACATTTACATACAAAAGACAGAAATAATCGATTTACTCGATTAACACATAAATACATTATTTTACATTTATTAAATATCTGCTGGGTTGTCTAAAACACAACACGAACCTTTTATATAAATATACAGTACTTATAATAAATGCATTCGTTTAAAAAATAATCAAATAAATCACTTAAAACAGAAACAGAAAAACTGCCTTCAGACGAAGGATTACAACCAAACTGCAGGGCATTTTCACAACCCTAAAAAATAAAGCCAGAACTACAATGGAATGGTTTGGATCAGAGCATATTCATGTTAGAATGGCCCAAAATACAGAAATAAATCCAATTGAGAATCTGTAGCAAGAATTGAAAATCGCTGTTCACAGACGCTCTTCATCCAGTCTCACTGACCTTGAGCTATTTTGCAGAAAATGAACAACGATTTCACTTATTAGAAATGCAAAGGTCATAGAGACACACCTCCAAAGACTTGCAGCTGTAATTGCAATGAAAGGTTGTTCTACAAACTATTGACTCAGGGTGGCTGAATACAAATGCATACCACACTTTTCAGATATTTATGAAAAAAAA
Organism: Leiocassis micropogon; assembly: GCA_028565275.1. NCBI lineage: Eukaryota > Metazoa > Chordata > Actinopteri > Siluriformes > Bagridae > Leiocassis > Leiocassis micropogon. The sequence continues at coordinate 7,186 of JAOVVA010056095.1, forward strand.
AAGTAATAAAAAAAATGCAATCCTTCCACTTCACAATTATGCGCCACTTTGTGTTAGTCTATGACATAAAATCCCAATAAAATACTTTTACATTTTTGGTTGTAACCTGACAAAATGTGGAAAAGTTCGAGGGATAGTAATACTTTTGCAAGGCACTGTACAGTACATGCTCTGTTTTTAGTACAGGAAGTTGAGGTGTGTAAACCACACATTACTTTCAGAATCTTATCTCCGTGCCTGATCTCTGTAGAGTTGTGTTTAGACTGCTCTCAACTTTACTTCCTGTAAAGAGCACAGATGTATATTTTAACTACAGCTCCTGCAGAAAGTCACTCTTAGAGCTGTCACAGACTGAAGGCTGTGCAGAGAAATCAGCTGCCTCAAAGGACCCATACAAAGACATTTCTGAGACTTGGGTGATGAGAAGACATATGGGAACTGTGGCCTCAGGTACACACACACACACATTACAGACTATTAGTGTTGACCAATGGAGTGTACCATGAAGTCTTTTAAACGGCATAATAAGAATGATATCTGATATACACAGTAATATTCACTATACATATAATTACAGGTTTGGATTCACATAGGATTTCTTCTAATCTTGACTGTCATTTCTGTACACTTATGTTAGCAAAATGTGTTGTACTAAGTTAAATAATTAGCTGTTTTTTATTATTATTATTATTATTATTATTATTGTTATTATGCTTTGTGCATTAAGGAACAGTTTTACAATAGTAACCTGTTTAATCAACTAACATGACTGTCACCGGGACTTCTCTTCAAAGGCACTCTTTCCCTTTGCTATCTTTAGATATTCCTTTTAACACACACACACACACATGCACACAAACGGGCACACGCACATACATCATTTTTTAACATAATATGAATCATGAATTATCATTTTTAAATGTTGCGCTGCATATTTAAATTATCATACACCATACAACTGCATAATAGTGATTGAAAAAATGGACACTGAATCCATATTTTCTGTGTTATCAGGTACTGAGTAATAGATAAATAGTAACTGATGGATAAACCCAATGCCTCAAAAACATTTATATTCACACTTGAATGCTGACCTCTAAATAAATAGAACTGAGCAAAAACTATGAAAAGTTTGATTTTTTAAATAATGTGTTGTAAAACACACACACACACACACACACACACACACTAAACCTTGTTTATAAACACCTAATCATAAACATAAACATTTGTTTTATATATAAACAATGACAAACAATCCTGTTTATGCAGATTTCTAATTGATTAGACATTTTATGAAATGTTCACACACACACGTGCGCGCGCGCGAGCGCATGCACGTACATACACACAAACATGAATACATAAACACACAGATTAAACTGTATTTACCCTATTAAATGTTACCTTATAACAAAACAAAGAAGTAAAATTTAATCCAAGAACAGGAATGAAGATGCCATGATTTATGACGTGCACACAAACACACACACACACACACACACACAAAGATTAAAACTTTTTACGCTATTAAACTTTACCTTATAACTAAAAATGGAGTAAAATCTAATCCAAACATGTTTTTTGCAGGAGTGAAGTCGCCATGCTTTATGGTGCACATACACAAACACACATACACAGGTTTAAGCGTATTTACCCTAGAAAACGTTACCTAATAACAAAACAAAGAAATAAAATGTCATCCAAACGCGTTTTTGTTCCTGGAGTTTCAACGCTTTATAGACAATGTAAATGGTCTTCCGGATTCGCACGTTGGGCACAAAACATTTCATGGTTGTTTCTGTTACCAGATAACATAATAAATCATATAATATTTATATCATATACAAATATGTAAGAAATAATAAAGAACAAGCCGAGTTTTCATAGTATTAGTGACACGCTATACTGCATAACATCCCATTTTTGCGCAGTAGGCTCTGTTCGGCCTGCACACACACCACTTCCTGTGTCACATAGTGAGAGAAATGTGATTGGCAAATACGATCACTTGGTTTTATGGTTGATATTATGACAATAAAAAATAAAATAAAAATATGAGTATTTTTGTAATTTAAATGTTTTTTGTGACACAAAAAATTACACTTTTTTATCAATTAATTAATTATTGTTGCGTTTCCGGCACCGATCCGTGCCGCTGGAGTTCTAAGGGTTTTAAACACAGTCCCAGGCAGGTTTGGAAAGTAATACATTAATAAATAAAATCCTTATTTAAAAGCTTATTTAAATTTTTTTATTTACTCAGGTTATATTTGTGTAATATTAAAATTTGTTCTGATTCATTTAAGTAAAAAATCATTTAAGTGTAAGAAATATGCACAAAAATAAAAAATCAGAAAGGGGCAAATACTTTTTCATGGCTCTGTCAAAATGTTTTTTTCTGTTAAAAGGCTCATTTTCTCTTGCACATTTGCTGGTTACTTTTATCCTGGGTGGTTTACCTTTGTGGTTTTCTTTGACACCTGGCAGTCACTAAACTACATGGCCCTTATTACTATATTCAGTCACATCTATGAATGTTGGAAAAAAATATATATATGTTTTTAGGCATTTGGCATCTAGACATCACATACATTTGTAATGAAACACTTGAACAAAGTCAAGATTTTTAGCTTTCCTTTATCAAAATGCTTTGCCCGGGCATACTGCAGTAAAGTGGAAGGCATGCTCTATTGAGTTTATATCAGGTGACTGACTTGTCAGTTACTGTAAGTGATTTCTTTGCTTTGGATAGATTTCACTATAAGTTTTGGGTCATTATCCCAAAACTATTTGGGTATTGGGTCATTATTTGCCGTTTTAAGTGGTGTGATGTGAGTTTTGTAGCATTTGTACAGCCCTATAAACTTCAGGATTTATCCTGTTACTTTTATCAGCGGTCAGGTCATCAATAAACACCAGTGACCATCAATAAAAACCAGGGTTTTATTGGGAGCCATACACGTTTATGCCATAACACCGCTTCCACCATGTTTAACAGATTATACTTTCTGCTTCGTGTCATGAGATGTTCTTCTCTTTCTCCATACTTTTCTCTTCCCATCATTGTGTTACAAGTGAATCTTAGTTTCATCGGTTCAAAGAATCTGGAAAAGTTTTCTGGTAAAGTCTAATCTGCCCTTTATATTCTTGAGCATTACCAGTGGTTTGCACATTTTTGTGAAGTGTCTTTATTTTTTTCATGAAGCCATCTCTTGACTTTAAAAATGGCAAACTTATCTCCTCAAAGTGGGTTCTTGACTCAGATACATGTTTTAAATGTGTTCTTCTTCACCATGGATAGGATTCTGCGGTTATCTCCTTTAGTTGTCTTTCATAATCATGCAGGCTTTATGCTGTTGCTGAGCTTGGCAGTTATTTCCTCCATTTTAAGAACATTCCAAACTGTTGTATTGGCCACTCACAATGTTTTTGTTATCTCTTTGATGGGTTAAGTTTTTTTTTTTTTTTTTGTTTCAACATAACGATAACCCCCTTTACATGCATAGATATCGATGCCTCATGTTGAGAGTTTGAGTGAACTGCTACTGAATGCAAATGTAACACACACAACCACATCCTGGCCATTTATCTGCTAAATTAATCATGGAGTAATAAGAGAACAGGCCACGCCTGGCCATGCAACTCTGTGGCAGCCATTTGTTCTATTACTTATGAACGCCTTGAATTAAAGCTGAAAGTCTTGCCATTGCTCACATCTTGTGTGTTTGTTCATCGTGCACTACTTTAAGCTGTAATATCAGTATAATATAACTGTTAATTCAGTGTGTACATAGCTGCATCTTTTTCCCGTCATGTTAATGTGCATCTGTACAGTATGTGCATGCTGCATTCTGTATATGGTCATGAGGCCCTTAGTTTCTGTGTAATTACAGGTTTTGTTTTTGAAGAATAATTAATACAGTATCACAGACTAACACAGATCAGGCAAAACCTCATGAACCTTGTAAAAAAAAACTGAGTCTTAACTTTGACTTATTGTCATTAGTGAGACTAGACTGCACTAGACAATATAATGCAAATACCAGAAATGAAGTAAAACCAACAGAACTTTCTGCAGACAGCAATCACTAATACATACTGTATTTAATGTATTTACTGTGTACAGTATAAAAGATTTTGAAATAAAGCAACAGCAACAAATTATTACAATTTTTTTGTTTTCTTCAGAATCAGAATCAGAAAGAGTTTTATGGCCAAGTACGCTTGTACGTACAAGGAATTAGTTTTTCTTGGCAGTGATACTGTACATTCATCTGCTATCTGCTAAAACTGTGTGGTTTAACATCTCTGTTCTGTTTCTGTAACGGAAAACCACACAGTTGAAACCAAACAAGAAGCAAGCATGGGAAAGCTGAAGTAAGCCTTTAATATTTACTTAATACAAATTATTTACATATGTATATATATTTCTTTATTTAATATATGCAAATTATATACAGTACAGTATATTTAGGGGACATATTATTAAGGCTAGTATAGATTGTGCAATCAGCTGTGAGTTACATGAAAAGCATGTTAATGTTACAGTTATTGACTTATTTGTTACTTCAGTTTAACAGGTAGGAAAATCACACACACTAATCCCAGCCAATTCCATATAGTTTATCTGTATACCTGTGTGTTCTGTAAAATCAGGTCTCATAGTAGTACTGCTGCAGTTCTGCAATAAAAGATGCAGCACAGCATTGGAGCATAACAAAGTGCTCCCCCTATGACTCTAACACTTTAGGGTATGAGAATCATAGTAATGCTTGGGTAAGACCCCACAGTACATTCACTTGCCTGTGGTTACCCCTGAGGTTCTCTGTAGTACCCTCAAAGCTACACCCTCTTGCACGGCACAGTGTATTGGCAATGTGCGTGTGTCTGTCTGGTTTTCAAATTAGTTTGAAGAAAACACATCAGCCTACAGCTTTTACTCAAGCTGAGTGCACTTTTCTCAGAGCATAATTATGATTATTGGGCTTTTTGTAGAAAACCGTCAGGTTGCGAGAGAGTCAGCAAACACACTCACACTGACTCTCTCCTTTCTGTGATGACTAGACGTTTCATCCATACTTTTGGGACATTAACAGCAGCTTTGCTTAATTTTCTTGGAAAGTGGCCTTCAGTTTGTCCAGATGATTTTTTTTTTTCTACAATCAAAACCTGATTATTTATTTATGTACAAGAGCACAAAAACAATTGTGCGTGTGTGTGTGTGTGTGTGCATGTGGGAAACTAGAAAGTAACACAGTCTGGGAGTTTATATAAACCCATATACAGTATGTTAAATTATTATTTTTTCAAGTACAAGAGCACAAATCAATTGTGTGCCTGAAGTCATATTTTTGTTATAGCTGGTCATATTGTCATATAAATCCCATCTGTTCTTTAAGGCAGCTGAGCTGTTGTATGTTGAAATTCCCTGGTTTGTCCAACCATTACCACTCATCCCCTCTCACCTTCATATCTTATCCAGAAAACACCGTCAGTGTCCAATTGATCTATGAACGTGTTAATCATGTAAAGCATGAAATCAAGTATACAGTACAATAAACACTGGCGAAAAAAATGAAATCTACAGAAATTTGTGTTTCTTATTTTTTTCCTGTACAATTACTGGAACCCTGAACAATCTATTTTAAGTCCAGATCTCTCATCTCAACTATAGTTTTATATCTCTCAGGGTTAAATACATGCTCCGTTTTTTTCGTACAGGAAGTAGAGGTAAGAACCACACAAACCACATAGACCTTTCAGACGTGTATCACTGAAGCCGCTCCCTTTAAAGCCTGTGTAGAGTTGTGTCTCTAAATTGCTCTTCACTTCCTCTCATGAAAACAGAGCACAGATGTTTAACACCGGTACATACTGACATTTAAGTTCAGCAATTACTCAATTCTAAATACCCCAAAGCGCATCATGACTACATGGGTATAAAACAACTGTACAAAAAGTACAAATGAAAAAATATTTCCACTTGTTCTGAGGCAGAAACACCGCCTGCTCTTCTACTCTGCTTTTCTAAGGAAAAAATGAAGTCAACGTCAGTCCCATCAAATTCGTCTGTGACAATCATCATCAACACAATGAGCCCTTACAGACTCATTTACAGAGTGTGTGAGTGTGCGTGTGCTCGCGCTTTTGTGAGGATTTCTAGAGATTAAAATGGATGTACCTTTCTCTGTACCTATGTTAGGTTACAACAACACAAGAGGCAGGTGGTACAGACTGACTGCAGTGTGTTTGTTCCTGTGTGTCCTCCTGCTGACTGCCATCACAGTGCTGTGGATTAAATTCACCAATCTCAATACAGAAAAAGACCAGTTACAGACCAGTTATAAAGCACTGACTGCAGAGACAGACCAGTTACAGACCAACTACAACACCCTGATTATAGAGAGAGACCAGTTACAGACCAGTAACTACAACTTGACTATAGAGAGAGACCAGTTACAGAGCAGTAACAAAAACTTGACTATAGAGAGAGACCTGTGTCAATCTGATTACAAGCCAGCTCTCAGCGGTACGAAAATACTTTTTCATACATTTAATTTAAATTCCTTTAAACCTAGAGATTTACATTTAATAAAACTATTTTTCTAAATGCTCTATGTTGTATTATGTGTGTAATGTGTTCTATTATGTGATCAGATTTAGTTACACAAGGATGGAGATTCTTCAGCTCCAGTATTCACTACATCTCTACTGAGAAGAAGAGCTGGACTGAGAGCAGACAGGACTGTAGAGAGAGAGGAGCAGACCTGGTGATCATAAACAGTAAAGAGGAATGGGTGTGTGCATGCGTGTGTGTATGTCCCCACATGTGTAATAATAATATATTTTAAGCACTTCCATGGGCTTAAAACTAATTTCCTCCATGTCCATTTAT
>JAOVVA010056163.1:0-14080 GCA_028565275.1 Leiocassis micropogon
CTGCTCTGATCAGTGAGCGCTAGCTCCGGCTGAAAGGAGCAGCATATTCCCGTGACCGCACGGCAGCTGACAGCTGAGGAAGGATTAGGGAAAACACGCAGAATGCAAATACGACATAATTACATCATCAATATGCAAATATACGCATGGCGTCATCTAGCGACATTTGACGACTTTTCGAGCAGACTTTAGCTACTTTCCATTGAAAATAGTTGGCAACACTGAGCTCATCTATGTGTCAGTGGATCTCCAATTTTCTAACTGGCAGACCACAGGCAGTAAGGATGAGCGGACATGTCTCAGCCTCCCTCACCCTCAGCACGGGAGCCCCCCAGGGTTGTTTTCTGAGCCCCCTGCTGTACACTTTGTACATGTACGACTGCGTGGGCACTACCAACTCCACCACCGTCATTAAGTTTGCTGACGACACCATAGTGGTGGGCCTAAACACGCATAATGATGAGACGGCCTACCTAGAGGAGATTGGAAATGATTGGAATGATTACAAACTAAGAAAATATTGTTAACCATTATGATGATAAACTACAAGATTAACACTTACAACCATTTTTTTCTCTCAGCAAGGTAAATGAAAATAAATGGATACAAACAAAGTACCCATTGCCTCAGACTGTCTTTTATATCATGTGGCTCTGCATCTTCCTCATTTTCATTCACCTCTGTACTTTTACCATCAACTGCATAAACATACAAAAATGTAGTGCCCTAAAGCAAAACAATATGTACTGTATATTAGCCCTTTAAAGTTTCTGCCACATACTATGACAACAAGTCATATGGTTCTAACCTTGCTATGGCGCCGTATGCTACTGTATTCACTGGCAACAGGTCGATTAGCCTAGCATAATAGTGCATATCTAAACATCTTTCTCACCACATTACAGCAAAACTACTAAATGCATGCTTTTCATGTTACCACCACAGATTCTTAACACACCTGTGTCTTACTCAAGGGTATTTCCATCTCATTTGGAGGAATTAACCCACCTGTAGTTAGGAGCAAAGAGGAACAAAACTTGTAGGTACATAGTTTGTGTTTAGCTTGGCTACAGGATTTAATTAGCAGCACCTGGCCTCTGTGGGGTTTTAGGTTCCTTCCTTGCGATAATCGCCATTTAGTGACCTGTTTGACAATGTTCACAGTAGAGCACAAAGCACAATGAATGTAACATTCATCATTTAGAACACATAAAAATAAATAAAATTAGAACACCTGAAAATAAATAAATAAAAAATCAGGATGTCTTATTTTACCTGTTACACATTATGAACTGTACTGCAATGAACTTTACAACTGTTTCTTAACTGCATATTATTTATTTTATGTACATAATTTTTTTACACCTGCATCTATGTCATTTTGCCATAAATAAAACAAATAAAACAGAAATTAATAACACTGTATTATAACCATTGTTTAACTGACATCATAGCGAATTCATTTAGATATAATTTATGATAATAGGACATATACTTCCAGTAATATTGTTAAAAGTCTTTAGGCAGCATACAAAGTGTTTGTGTTTAACACACACTAGAATGCATGAGTGATAATAGGCAAGTTGTTGTTTCTCTGTGTCATTCTCTCAATGCATTGCGAAGGCAGAAACGTGTCACTGCCTATCAGGGAGAATAGGAGCAACACAGGCGACATTGTTGGACCAACGTTGGGCCAATGGCGGTATCCACAGAATTATATATATAGTTCTCTTAATGTTATTTATGTACTAGATTGGCTACCAACCCTCATATAAACTCCTGATTTAATGGCATAATTGAACCAACCACCAAAGGGCCAACGTTGGGCCAATGGACAACATGACTTTGGGCCAACCACTGATGTTAGCATTGGCCCAAAGTCTCACTGACTTTGTCCTAATGTTGGCCAGACGTCGGAGCACTGACAAAAGGTTACCAAAATGTTGCTGACGTTGGGCAAACAAAGTAGTACTATCTGTGATTTTCTATCTTCGCTGCTACGTACAAGAAATGTTTACTGTTTCAAATTTCAAAATTTCAAATTAAAAATTTATTTGTCACATACACAGTACGATATGCAGGGAAATGCTTAGATGACTGCTCGTGACCTTAAAATACAAGACTAATAATAGGAAATAAATATGAAAAAGAAAATAAAAGGTAAATTTAACTAAGAAAGAATAAAATAACTGTATAGTACCAAATATACAATATAAGAAAAATATATGAAAAAATATAGAATAATAAGTAAAGAAAAACAGCTGTACAATATAGAAATATAGAATTTATGGAAATTTTTTGTGTGGGAATGAAGTTGAATATAAATAGAAATGTCCAGGGGGTATGCAAATATACCTGAAAGTATCATGATTCACATATTTAAAGTGACTATGTGGATCAGGGAAATAGAATGTCCTAGGGGTGTGCAAATCTGCCTGAAAGTGACATAATTAAAGTGACTCGTGTTAGAGTAGGTAACTAATGTCCACGAATGTGCAGGTATGCAGTGGCCACTAGTGTCAATGAATGTCTGGAATGTCCAGAGTGAGTGCAAGAAACAAATGTGTGGATGTGCAAAATGGATCAGTACTGTGTGGCGTACTGATTGAGAGACCGTATCGCCTGTGGGAAGTAGCTCCTCCTCAGTCTCTCTGTATTGGTCTTCAGGGAGTGGAATCGCTTTCCTGACCTCAACAGAGAGAAACTCCACTGCTGGGGTGGCTGAGGTCCGTCACGATCTTCCTGGCCTTGGTCCAGCACCGCTTGCTGTAGATTGAGTGCAGGTCAGGGAGCTCGGTGCGGATGGTACTGATCGCACCACCCTCTGTAGACCTCGTCGGTCCTGCATGGTGCTGTTCCCGAACCAGGTTGTGATGTTTCCCATCAGGATGCTCTCTATGGTGCAGGAGTAGAAATTCCTGAGCACCCTGGAGGGCAGTCTGAAGTTCCTGAGCACCCTGGAGGGCAGTCTGTGAGGTCCTGCGTGATCTGGACACCGAAGTATCTGAAGCTGTCCACTTTCCCCACTAGGCTCTTGTTGAAGACGGGGGTCTGGTAGTTCCTCACCTGCTTTGTACTAAAGTCCACTATCAACTCCTTTGTCTTGCTGATGTTTAGAAGGAGATTGTTCCTCTGGCACCAATTCTCCAGATTTCCAATTTCCTCCAGGTAGGCCGTCTCATCGTTGTCAGTGATCAGGCCCACCACGACAGAGTTGGTAGTAGCTACACAGTCGTGCGTGTACAATGAGTACAGCAGGGGGGTCAGAACACAACCCTGGGGGGCTCCAGTGCTTAGAGTGAGGGAGGATGAGACATGTCTGCCCATCTTTACTGCCTGTGGTCTGCCAGTCAGGAAATTGGAGATCCACTGACACAGAGATGAGTCCCAGGTGCTCCAGCTTGGTGGTGAGTGTGGAGGGAATTATGGTGTTGAATGCTGAACTGTAGTAAATGAAAAGCCTTTTAACATAATTCCCCATTCTAGTGTCCAGGTGAGTGAGTGATGTGTGGAGGAGGTGAGAGATAGCGTCATCTGTAGAGTGGTTTGAATGGTAAGCAAACTTTAATGGGTCCAGTGTGTCGGGTAGTGAAGAGATGATGAAGTCTCTGACCAGCCGTTCAAAGCACTTCATCACTACTGAGGTGAGGGCTACAGGGCGAGGAACAATGATGGACTCTTTTAAGCATGTGGGGATCACCGACTGAGATAAAGAGAGGTTGAATATCTCTATGAACACAGGTGCTAGCTGGTCTGCGCAGGCTCTGAGGACTCGACCTGAGATGCCGTCTCGTCCTGTTGCCTTCCTGGTGTTCACTCTCTTGAAGGCTCTCCTCACGTCATGCTCGGAAATGATGAACACGCTTCCGGTGCTGGCAGTGTCTTCCTGTCTGCAGCCGTGAGCGCCGTTGCATTAGCATCGCTAGCGACTTTAGCTGCAGCCTCAAAGCGAGCATAGAAGGTGTTCAGCTCATCTGCCAGAGACACGCCCGCGTTCGTCATACCAATTGTTGGTGCTTTATAGTCCCGCGTTATAGGCAGCGGTGCGAGATCTCAGAGCGTCGCAGATGGGTTTATCCACCCACAGCTTCTGGTTGGGAAATGTTTTGATGTTATTTTTCTGCACGGTATCATCTGCTCGTTTCCCGATGAATCCCACAACAGCTTCCGTAAAAATGCTGATGTCAACGGAGCTGTTTCGGAACATGTCCCTCCCTCTGAACCAGAACTAATTATTATTATTGTTACTATTATTATTATTATTATTGATTGAAGATGTACAGAGATTTATTTTTTGCAGATTACTAGCCTGTATGAATTAAATTATATAAATTTAAATTAAGGTGTCTTATAATAATAATGATAAGAACAATAATAAATGTATAAATTCTTTTTCAAGCTCCCGTTTTATTCACGCTCCAGCAAGACGCAATTACTTCTGGCAAATTTTTCATTACCTTTTCTGGTGAAGTGAAGACCCATTCATCAGTTGTTCCTTACCCCATTCGCAGTTCCCTTTTGAATTGAACATTTTCACTCCCTACAGTTTAGAATTACATTTAACATGGCTGAACACCCAGAAGTATAATTCGCAGGGTACTTCAGGCAGATCTAAATGTACCTTATACTGCAGCAATACTGAATCCTTGATTCTGATTGGTCAGCTGTAAGGTAAAAATCTTTCATAAATAAATCAATAAACTGTAAATAAACTGTAACCATTGGTAAACTTTTGTGATAAACATAATGATGTGCTATTTGAAGTGGTATCAGCACCTTTGCTTCATCATGCTGTGCTGTGACTCATCATCTTTCTTAACCCTCATGCTGTGTTCGTTTGTGGCTCACACTCATAATGTTCCCAGTCACTTTTAACCAGGTCATTTAATTTCATTATCAAGCCACAACAATACATATACTGTATCATTACATAATGTTGTATTAGATCTTTTTATCAACTTCAGCTCTTGTGAACATTACAAGATTTTAAATTGTATTTGCTGTGTATGTCCTGCAGGCCTCATTTACCTGAGCTCATGCCACTCATTGTTTACGGAAATTAACATTATATAGATATTATTTTGACTATAACAAATAGTACGGTGAAATCTATTGTTCTATTTATCACAGAGTACTTCACTGAAATGTTAATCAAAGTCACTTTTTTGAAACAAGTTTTTAAATTGTGGCACAAAATAACAACTTTTGTGTTCCCAGTCCGATAGGATTTATTAAAAACAAAAGCCCAAATGTACACAGGGAAAACGATATAACACACATAATGCTTTACTCATACACTGTATGACCATATTTACATTTTTAAGTAGCCCTACTGTCCGTTCTAGGAACCCCCTGCAGGGGTCAAATAAATTCTTCTGATTTTTCTCAGGAACAACATCAGCCGGTTTGCTTCTGTATACTTTTATGTTCCAGGTATAGCATGTCTTCACATCACATGCTGTCGATGTCTTTATACCACACTTAGATGGTTTGTTTACTGCTTAAAGCCAACAAGATGCTCATCAAAAGTGATGTCAGGTCCTGGTTTGTGGTAGGTGCTCCACCGACTTTTGCCAAACTTTCCAGTTTGTCTCATTGACTGCGGGCTGCTCTTGTCATCAAAGCGCTTCACACATAAAAGGATGTAGAAGGTCTGCAAAGACATTGTAGCGTGAAAAATTGCCTGACCTAACACCTGAATAGGCTTCAATATTCACCGGGTCTACTTCTTTTGAGGTGTTTCCATAAACCCTTCTCTGCTCCAGGTTTGTCATGTTCATGACAATGGTTACAATGGAGTCTGTGAGAAAAAAGATACAAACAGGACTTCATATCATTCACTGATATGGCATATTGGGTTAGGGTTTGGACCAAAAGGAGACCACAACTTCAGCTTCACAACTTCTTCCTCATCAGTGTCAGAGTCTTCCACCATGGTGTATTTGTCAAATATAATTCGATCGCTTCATCTGCAGTATATCGCTTGACCGTTGTGTTGCTAAAGACTGAACTGTGAGTAAGGCCTCAAAATGCTGTATATACCAGAGCTGCAAAAAAGTTGTATGATTGAAACAATGTTGCACTTTGGTTTTTCAACATGTGTGGTAAAAATTATGTTGTCAATAAGTTCCCGTGGAGGTTGCCATGAAAGTCAAAAACGTGCATAAGAAGGGTGTTTCTGCTCAAAGACACCTGCATGTTAAAGTGTGGAAGAGGAGTGTATAAATGTGCTTTAACTACTTTTTTTTTTTTTAACACTAATTGTAGTCTTACCCATTCTTTTAGAATGACTGGTCATTTTTGACCGGGAACACCATGAGTGTATAAAAGTTCCATAAAACACATACATTTTTATAAAAATATTTGTAATTTATTTTATGTGTTCAAATGCCATGTGCGTACAAAGTCATTAAACCTCACAAGAAATGAATAAAATTTAGAGAGGAAACAACATGTAACTCAGTCAGATTTGACTGGAACACAGCATGAGGGTTAAACAGCATGACGCAGACTCTTTTTTATTTCTTTTCAAAATTTCTGAAATAATTGATGTTAACAGGAAGTCATTATATTGTTTCTTACAGGGTTGGTTGATTCTTTAGTTAAAGGCAAGAAAGAAAGTCATCTCAGTCTTAGCACTGCATGTAGAGGAAAGAATCAATAACTAAGGAGATTACAGCATCATGTTTTATTCCTTACACATAAGATCCAGTCCATTTCTACACATTGAAATTAGCAAATAATATATATTTTTTTTGGCTGCCAAAAAAGGATAGCGTAAAAAAATATCACCGTAGCTCCTGATACTTTTCTAGCAAAGATGTTCCACAAGATACAGTAAAGCCATTTATTCCTATAGAGGAAGATAAATATTTATGATTTGTGCTACACTGCAGGTGTTAGAAAAAAAAAAACTATGGGAGAGAAATTGAGGAAGCATGATTTGCATAAACATGCCCAAAGCATAGTGCAGCATAGAGCCATAAGTAAAGTGTGTGAGTCAGGGGATGTGTGCTATGCACCTTCGAAAACACTTTCCTTCCCAAGTCCCCAAGTGTTCATGCTGAGCCCACACAATGATGCCATTTACTTTCTGCCCCTTACATTATCTAAGAGCTAAAAACACACACAGTACTTGTAAATTAATGTTCGACCGAGAAAAGGCTTTTAGAAGCTCTCCCTATTTAGCCTATTACACCGCCACAAAATAACAAGGTGTTTGGATTGTGTGATTTCTGGATGTCTGAATATTAATGTGCCTTTCTTTACATTTTCACTTTTAAAAAAGATGTTTCTAAGTAAAAAAACAAAACAAACAAAGCTGAGTGTTCAAAAAAAGCATCAATTGCACCATTATATAAAAAAAAATGGGCAAAAAGAACATGTAGTTTTGTTATAGATCTTTGATTATTTTGAATTTTGATCATGTTACTAAGACACATATTTCATATCTGGCTTTATACACACATTGTGTTTTGAGGTGTCGTAAAAGGATTCTCTTCCTCACTGACAGTCCAAATTACACAAATGCTTATAAGAGTCTCATTTAAGAGTCTCCTTGCCAGAGGTTAGTGCCATCACAGAATGCCGCTGCCAGGGGCAGTAAATTAAAATGTGACTTAATACGTCTTTCTACACTCGTCTTATCCTTGCACAGGATTTGGAACAGCTTTTATTTCCTAACACTCTGTTTCACTGTTATACAGCCATTAGCGCACTATGTGAAAGAGCCGTGGTGCAAAGAGCATTTCTCTAAGGAGCTGTAGTGGGTTCTATTTATGAGACACAGTTCAAAATAGCATGTTCAACAGAAGTCACAGAATAGATTTTCTTATATTTTAACCTGTGCTACTATCACAGCTGTAAACCATTGGGTCTGTGTTGGCTTAAATAAAAAATGGCCTTGATGTACTAGGTGATGTGATGGCCAATTATTTTTACAGAATAAATCTGCATTTTATTTGGGTTTGTAACAGACCCAACTCAGGGCAGGAAAAGACAGACAACAGGAGACGCTAGTATGCGGAATATTATGCTCTTTTAATTTCTTTAGCTCTGCATGAGCTTTTCGTGAAATTAGAGGTGCACTCTCTCTCTCTCTCTTTCTCTCTCTCTCTCTCTCTCTCACACACACACACACATATACAGGTGCACTTAGTGTCTGAGGATGCTCAGTGGTGAGGGAGAAGGTGAAGTGCAGAACAAGCAGCCTTCACGTTCATGCAAAGCATCGTTCTAGGTCAGGTGCCGAGTGAAGTGGCGTGAGCATGCCAGGAGGGCTGTAGAGCCAGGGCTGCTTCGCACGGGGTTTTCGGTGCCCTGGAGTTTCCTTGGAGATGTTTGAATTTGAGGGGCGCACAGGCATAATTCATAAGGGTTTGTGTCTTTATCCCTTGCCAACCACAGTAGAGACGTGCAGTCAGTGACCAAAGTGAAGTGTCAATCTGTCAGGTAGTACTTAAGCTCCTCAATTGTCTATTTTATGGCAAGGGCTTCTCGTTTCATGTTAGCATATTTCTGTTCAGCAGATGTTTTCTACTCGCATATATAATGGGGTGTTCTTTACAGTCAAAGTCTTGTGAATGGACAACTTCTGGGTCTCAGGGTTTCGTCGGATGGAGCAGCTGGTGAGATGGGCCTTTAGCTGGTTAAATGCTCTCTCTGCTTCCTTAGTCCAGCAAATTTTCTCTGACTGTCCCATCCTGAGTAAATTAGAAAGGGGTGCTGTCATAGAGGAGAAGTTAGGCACAAATCTTCTGTAATAACTGGCTAGTCCCAGAAAAACATGTACCCGTTTCTTAGTTCTGGGTTGTGGGTAGTTCCGGATGGCCTCAACAATTTCTGTACTAAAAAAAACGTTTTTTAGAGGTACTAAAAAACCGCGGCCAATTCAGTATCCCATGTATGGTGGCTATGTGAGCCCCAAGTAGCACTTTTTGGGTTTGCCATTAAGCCCACTTTCCTTAGCTTTTCAAGCACCTTACTCAAGTGATCGGTCGGCATCTTTTTCTTCTTCTTCTTCTTCTTCTACTCCCCGCAATTCTGTCCTGAGCCAGCCCAGGCCAGTCAAGACCTAAGATTAGGTCATGTGCTTCGGTCATGTCTCGGAGTAAGGCTATCTCCCACATCTCCCTGGCTTTCTTTTCCTCTCTAGGGAGGGAGAGCAGCACCTTATCCATTATGACCCACTTGGTGACTTCTCTCACTGATAGGAAGTCCGGCTTAAGTCAGTGCATAGCGATCTTCGTCAGCTGATCTATTTGAATGTGAGGAGTGGTCTGGGGGTCGTACGTCCGTTGCTGAAACTCCAGAACTGCTTGTCCACTGGAGAGCCCACAGCGGGCCAGAAACTCTGCCTTTAGCCTGCCGTAGTCGTCGATTTCGCCCGTTGTACTTTCCCCATTAGTAATGGGATGAGGATCATGCTCCACTCTTATCTCAACCATCCCTTAATCTCTGTGGTCCTTTTGAAGGTTTAAAGAAATTCCTTGAAATTAGTCAGGAGTCGCTGGGCATCTCTGCGGGGGTTGGGGAGGCGGGATGTCCAGTTTCCACTGCTGCTTTGTGTGCACATGACCTATGGCATCATCATATCCTGTTGAATGTTAATTTCATACAGGTATCTGAGGAACACACACACACACACAGATGCATTAGTGCCTGGGGGTGCTTAAGGGAGAAGGTGAGGTCCAGAACATGCAGTCTCTATACTCAAGCAAAGTGATGTCCTTGGTCAGGTCAAGTCCTACTCACCATATGGAGCAGCTGCAAGCTTTTTTTTAGTGAGCAGACAACTGCGGGAGGGGAGTCGATTATTTGCTGTTGAAAATGGAGAATTTTGATGCCCCGCCCCTATGGAGCTGTCTATGTTGCTGAACGCATGCTGTTTTCCCTTTGAGCGAAAAAGTTAAGGTTTGTGTGATGCACTGACTTTAAACCTACCATCACAGGCATATTATTTTTCAATATATTTAATAAAAAGGCACTCAGTTTATGATAAGCTTTTGAAACATTAACCTACCTCAAGGACAAGAATGATCCAGTGCAATAACAGGACTCATAAATCTAATCACCTGCAGATAATTAGACGTCACTGGGGAAATTAGACTGTCACAGAAAACACAAGCTGTTGATGGGATGATTATAAAAAAAACCTCTACCATCCCTGAAACCATCAGCTTTACCAAGACCTTGTTTTCTAAACTCAACTCAATTCAATTCAATTCAATTTCAATTCAATTTTATTTATATAGTGCTTTTAATAATGGTCATTGTGTCAAAGCAGCTTAACAAAAATGAAAAGAAAATTTTATAGAAAATTTATGGAAGTGTGTATGTGTGAGAAAAATGTGTCAAGATAATAATGAGATTGTCCCTGATGAGCAAGCCAAGGGTAAAGGCGACAGTGGCGAGGAAAAACTCCCTGAGATGGCAATAGGAAGAAACCTTGAGAGGAACCAGACTCAACAAAGAACCCATTCTCATTTGGGTGATAACGGATAGAAATTATATAACATCATGTGTGTTATGCAGCTAAAAAATTTAATATAACAGAAGTTCTTTAAATTAACAAGCAGTCCAGTTCAGCATAGGGATTAGTCAGCAGATGCAGAGGGCAGATGGGGTCTTGGAGCAGCATGTGTAGCTCCAAACCATCATGAAGCAGAATCCAGCTGGAGCTGGGCCTTCTCTGGATGCCTCAGGATCCTTGCAGGGTTGGCCTTTGTCTATTGAAGCTGACACAATCTCCAGATGCCTCGAGATGGGTAGAAGAAAAAAGAACAGATGGAAAGAATTAGCGCAGTTGCCATTCAGGATAGATGTACTGGAGTATGAGGCTATGGGATAAATTACGTGTATGCCAGATTAAAGAGATGCTTCTTGAGTCTACTTTTAAACTTGGAAACTGTGTCTGAGCCCCAAACATTGTCTGGAAGGCTATTCCAAAGCTTTGGAGCCAAATATGAAAATGCCCTACCCCCTTCTGTAGATTTTGATATTCTGGGAACTACCAGAAGTCCGGAGTTTTGTGATCTTAACAGTACATCCTTCTAAACTACCAGAAAGCTGAATTGTGAAAGTTGTTGTGTACTGGTTTTTGGGTCAATAAGTAATATCTCTGTCTTATCTGAATTTAATAAAAATCTTTTATCCAATCTTTTATATCCTGGACACACTCAGTTTGTCTAGACAACTTAGGTATTTCGTCCGGTTTAGTTGAGATATATAATTGGGTATCATCAGCATAACAATAGAAACTAATCCCATGTCTTCTAATGATGTTACCCAAGGGCAGCATGTATATTGAAAACAGCAGAGGTCCTAAAACTGACCCTTGTGGGACCCCATATTTCACTGGCAGTTCTCCATTTAGATCTACAAAATGGTATTGATCAGACAGGTAGGATCTGAAACATTTTAATGCCTGTCCCTGAATACCTATGTGATTTTGTAAGCGATCTATGAAAATGTTATGATCTACAGTGTTGAACGCAGCAATAAGATCAAGTAAGACTAGTACTGAGATGCAGCCTTGGTCCGGAGCTAAAAACAAGTCATTTGCACTCTTAACTAGTGCAGTTTCTGTACTGTGATGGGGTCTGAAACCTGCCTGAAATTCTTCGAATCTCTTTTTAGTAGTTGGATTCATATTTCCACCAAATCGATAACGTGGGGAGACACAGCTATTCTGTTCTACAGGTAGAAGATATATCAGGGAGAGGTCATGATCTGTGATATCACCTCTGTGAAATCCATAAATGCAAGTGCTAAAGCGTCGTTACCATCATCTACATGAATGTTAAAGTATCCTAACATCAACACTTTGTCAGAGTTAATCAATAGGTCTTTACAGCAGATGTCCAAATTCTTTAAGAAAATCAACATATGGCCCCGGGGGTCTGTACATGGTGGCCAGGGTAAAATATAGCAAGGGTTTATTATTTATTTCACTGAGTGCAACATTAATGATAAGCACTTCAAATGAGTTAAACCTGGGCCTTTTTTTCTGAGTAACAGTGAGTACATCATTGTAGATAGTTGCGACACCATCACGACCAGAACCAGTTTGACGGGGCTCGTGCTTATACAAATATCCTGATGGAGTAGCCTCATTCATACCAATATATTTAATTGGTCTAAGCCAGGTTTCGGTGAGGCAGAGTGCGTCAAGGCAATAATCTGAGATAATTTCATTAACAATAAGTACTTTAGGCGGATGGGATCTGATGTTGAGAAGTCCAAACTTTAGAGGTAGATTTTGATTACTTATTTGGCTTTTTTCTGGTTTTCTGGTTATTATTCTTTTTTCTCACTATTCGGGGAACAGACACAATTTCTATAGGACAAGCTATGTGTGTGCGTCTATCAGTATGGTGAGTTGTGATGTGGCTAATATGATTGGAATCTAAGGTATGACTTACCACCAGTCAGATGGTTCGTAGTGTCCTGGAGATGTTGTCAGAGAAGACTGCTGCTCCAGCTCTGCTAGGGTGCAGGCCATCAGTGTGGTAGCGCCTAGGACGCTCCCAGAAAACATTCCAGTTATCAACAAAGTGTAATCTCTGTTGTTGACACCAAGATTGTAACCATTCATTAAAGGCAAATAATCTACTGAACCTCTCAATTCCTCGCTGAAATGTGTGAAGCGGTCCAGATACGATAATCCATGTCATGGGTGATGTGCTACGGACCTTCTCAACCAGGCTCCTGAAAATCCTTCTTTAGGATATCCGTCTGCCTCAGCCTGGTGTCGTTCATGCCAATATGAAGGACCACAGCTCCAATGTTCTCCCTCAGGGCCGCGGGCACCTGTGCAGCGACATCAAGAACACGACCTTTACCTTTAGCCGTGGTAGCACGGACATGCCGGACGATGGAGTCTCAGATGATCAGCGCGTTGTGTACCGTCTCGGATGAGCGCAGAGGTTTCGGGTCGAGATCTCGAAGACGGGTGGCGGCGGAGGGGAGAAGTCCTTGCATGGGGCCTGGCATGCGTCTTCCGCTGCTGCTGTATCATGGCTCCGTGGTATCCTGGCGTCGGGGTTAAGGAAACCTGGCGGTCCGCGTCCTAAAATGCATTGGACCTGGGCAAAGAAACACTCGGGGTTGAGGTTGTCAGAGAGTTTGTGTCAAGCCAAGAATTTACCTGGTGAGCGTCGGTTCGTGATGATTCCAGCGTGGCTTTCTGCTGCTGTAGCTGGGCCAGCTTAGGTTTGTTTGTTTGTTTGTATTAGGATTTATTGCCATATCAGCTTCTCAGGCTATTTCATGGCAAGATTCATATCAAATATTAAGCTGGTTTATTCGAACCAATTTTATGTTATAATGTAAGTGATTTAGAGAGTTGTGAGAAAGTAAAAAGGATATAATAATATATAAAAATAAATAAATATCACATTATAGCATGGTCTTGTCCAGAAGAACGGGGTTTGTTGAAGGTCAAGATGTAAGTGCCGTTCTTGATAATGCGGCCTTGTTTCTTAATTGTGATTCTCTTCACATCTATCACATCTTTGGACTTTGGACTGGAGTAATTTCATTCTCCGCCATATTTTCCAATTCCCTGGTATGAATTACTCCTTTACTATTATTTAGTGTTGGATGATTAACACTAGAAGCGCCGCGCCAGTGTCACCTACTTATAACGCGGTTCAGTGGACCTGGGCAAAGAAACACGCGGGGTTGAGGTTGTCAGAGAGTTTGTGTCAAGCCAAGAATTTACCTGGTGAGTGTCGGTTCGTGACGATTGCAGCATTGCAGCATATATAAACTGATTAATATATTAATATTAAGATTAATATATAAACTGATCCACTCCGTGACCGCTGAAATCCGACAGACGGTGATTGGATGTTGAAAGAGGGCTCAGGGGAGGTGTGTGTGTGTGTGTGTGTGTGTGTGTCCCTTTTTCAGCTGATTTTTCCGCTACCGCAGATCAGTTTATCAACTTTATATCAACAATATATTTAATATATAAATTTTAGGAATATATTAACATGTGCAGACATTTATTTGAGGGTGCGCTGCCCCTCTTGCCCCTGCGTAGAGCCGGCCTCGATTATACACACACACACACACA